>UZAF01018527.1:0-14736 GCA_900617895.1 Haemonchus placei | reverse complement strand
CCGAGCGGAAATGGTGCAATGCCAAGGAGTGCCCTGTCATACCATGGCTCTGGGGGTCAAATTCTGGATTGATGCCCGTTTGGGTANTTCTGAGTATATGTGAAGGTAGACATTCAGGATCTAGCAGAGAAGTGGGTCATTAGGGCCGCTTTCCGGGAATGGTTGGGGCCCGTTAAGGGGATGATGCTGTTCGGATGATGTCATTTTACGTGAAACAGACAATTCAATAAGGATATAGGCTTCGACAGAGCCAACCGCTGCTGTACCGCGGTAACACAATTCATTTTTTTTAAAAAGCACTTTGTATAGCGAGAGGGCTAAACTGTTCAGTAGCGGCAATGAGAGGAATTTAGCTGAAATCCGCAGTATGGGGCCCTTATTCCAGCTTTTATACCTTCGCAAGAACAGCGGAACCAGAAGTTTGGACGAGTTTTCGCTTTTCTGAATTCAATTGGATTCAGCTTTGCCCCCTCCCTAACCTTTTACCATCTCTCTCACCGCTGAAATTCCTCTGCCTCATCTAAGGCAGCCGTTATTGCTTGCACGCCTCCTCTCTTATAACAGGTGGACGGAGAGGAAGGCGTAGTTATTGATGTGGGCGGGACCTTTGAAGTAGTAATGGTCTGAACAGCGCCCAGGTATCTACTTTGAGATCCAAATTGGCAGGAACCAAAAAATAAAGTTTCTGAAAGAATTGATTTATTGAGATTCTCGTGAAAGCTTGTTGTCAATCGAGATAGACGAAGAGAGAAAAAGAAAGGTGACGATGCGTTCCAGAGTGGGACGTGAACGAAGTAAAGGTCGGTAATCTCAATGGTTTTGCTGAATAATTTGGAAACCGAGCGGAAATGGTGCAA
Source organism: Haemonchus placei (assembly GCA_900617895.1). Taxonomy (NCBI): domain Eukaryota; kingdom Metazoa; phylum Nematoda; class Chromadorea; order Rhabditida; family Trichostrongylidae; genus Haemonchus; species Haemonchus placei. The sequence goes on along the minus strand of UZAF01018527.1, from coordinate 13,879 downwards.
TGCCAAGGAGTGCCCTGTCTGGGGGTCAAATTCTGGATTGGTGCCCGTTTGGGTAAAACACGCTATTATTCCTGCGAGGTCGTTAATTGGCACCGGATTCTCCTGGGAGGATGGAGCTACCTCAAGCCAATGTATGGGCAGTATGCGCCCTCCAACCGCCACACGATTTCGATTGAGAGTCGAATGCAGTGGCACCTCCCAGAAATTAGATTGATCAACGCTCAAAGACCTTAACCTTTCAGACTTTACTGCGACGTTTAAAAATGTGACAGTTCAAACCCTTAAAGGGTATTTTCTAAATGACAGCTTTCCTCCAAAGCGAGGCTGAACTTTCCTTGCTGCTAAAGAAATACTTTAAAATAAAAGCCAAAACCGTCAAAAGTTCAAACTGGACAGTTTTTACAATCAAGCATACAGATGCCAAGAACATGACGAACAATACAGTGTAAGTAGATGAAAAGGTGCTGAAGTTTTTAGCGGTGATTATTCATTCTGAAGGTATTTGCTCGCAGTCTGATCTTGTTTGTTGACCTATAAACTGAACTGATAATGCCAATCGTAGGAATTAGGTTCTAGGAGATCGAGAATCGTCGGATCACTATGTTTCAAGGACCATTGTTCCGAAAATTATCAAATACGTTTGCCGCTTAGTAAAACTGAACCCTTTTTAGTGTCTCTCCCAGAACTCACACTTACTAAGCTTTTAAAGCAGCTGAAAACTGCACTCCTCGACCTCTACAGATCGACGGCAGAGCAGTACATATTAGTCTGTTACTGCTACTTTGTGATACAGAACAGACCGACCTACCTGAAGTCACTCGCGATAGTTGTACGGTAACTATAAGGTAACTATCAAGAGGAAAAGGAAAGGAATTGTGGGATACGCGGGGGAGTGAGTTTGAAGTAGTTGGACCGAAAGATTACAGCCAAACATGCCCCCTGCAGCGCAACAGCGCTTAATATAACATATCAAGCGAACACGTGCTCCCCTCCATAAATACAAAACAGCTCAAATAAAAACGTCCAGACAATGCGAGCTGCTGCATACCCTGGAGGAGCTTTTCAGGGGTTTCTAGGAGATAAGCAAACTCATCTAAATAAACCAGCCCATAGAAGCTGATATCAACGGATATGGGTCCAGCAAAGCCAGTTCTCAAAAAAGGTTTCGAAAGTCAGCGTTAATGATTGCAATTAGTTCTGATTCATGCAACTTCCTATGTGAAACGGATGCCGACATTACGAAAAGAAGTAAAAGCGCTGAAGAATTCCATACCCTGACGGAGTATCTTTCAGAAGCGGTAGCTGTGATAGGAGCATGGTACTTCGTTGGCAGAGCACGACTCAGAACATCCTCGCTGAAGGATTTTTGGTTCATCGCCGTTTAATGGCACAGTTTACGATAATTTTATGGTACCCGTTTTTATTCGAAAAGCAGAAGTATAGATTGCTAATAGTTCATCTGTAATGAAGAAAGCGAGAGTATCGCCGATTTCGAGGAAAATAAAGCTCCTCAAAAGTAGGGAAAATGGAAGTTGGACGAGAGTGCCATGACGGAAATAACATTGAAGGAGTATTCGGACGAGATTCCAATGCAATTACACAAAGAGCTGACTACATCAAGCCAGAACTGCACAGAACTGTCTTTCACTGTCGCTACGAGTCATGACAAGCTGTTCGAACATCTTACATGGGTTGCGCAGCCTCTATAATGCCGTTGAAACTCGACTATCCACACTGGCCAATCTTTGAACTTTTATAACTCCCTAACTAGGCCGTTTTCCTACCTAATAGTGCTAGATATGGCATACGCGGGGACTTCAAGTTCATCTAGTGCGGGAATCTCAGAAATCATTTTTTATCGTGAACTGTGCCTTTAATCCATAGAGGATGGAGAAGGAGGTCAATACCAACACGTACAGTATCCACTTTGCAGCTTAACTCCCTTTCTGAAAAGGTTAGCTTTATATTCAGGATCAGGGCCAATCTTCAACGGTTTGCTTTGATCAACCGAATTCTAAAGAAAAAAACCGAATCCTCCCATCAAAAAGCAGGCCACAGCCACGAGCGCGAGGTTGTTTCCGATGAGCATGTGGGTGGAGAGTGAAAATTATAAAAAACTTTGTGAGAAAATTTATTATTAAATCATTTGAACCCTGTAAACTCTACTCTCCGAGTACAATAACAACGAGCTTTAATTTCTCTAGAAAAGCCTTTAACAAGTAGCCCCGGGAAAGCAAAATTCCAATCAAAGGACTTTCAACAACGATGCATAATAAGCGAGTATCTCCGTAGAAGAATAACAAAAGTATAGATGTCTAGCTAACAACTTTAACAACTTAAGAAATGGGGTACCCATGAATTAAAATAAATTTTCAAAAATATCAGAGCACTAGGATCAAAATTGTATCGATCCGCCATGTGTCACGGACAAGTTTACTTCAGAGATCCACTTTACTCTGCTGCTCATGAAGCACGCGATATTGACGAAGTCCGATCAATAAATCAATATGATCTGTTCCGATCCATTGAGCGAACCGCGCAGCAACCGCACGCGTCCTAGGACGGCCGGCCTCGAGACGGCTGTCAGTTTTCGGGATGGCACCACGCGATAACGTAATAATCAAATGATTGATTCTAGAATATGAGAAACAAATTTTCAAAACCAAGGCAAAACGATCACAGGGCCTAAGCGTTCCATCGCTTCAAAGCAGCAGCTATTTGCTTGGATCGCTGATTTTGTAATTCCTTCAGCTCCTTATTTATGATGTCCAAGTCGGCTGGTTTTTGCCCCTTCGATTGGGTAACCATCACATCGGCTGACGTTGTCGATGTGTTCTGAAATAACCATTTATTCTTCCTCTGTCATAGAACCGATGATGTACTCCGCACTGATCAGCTCTTTTCAGAATGCGCCACACTTCCAACAGACCGTCGAAATCTTTGGCATTCCAAGGTGAGTACAACCTGCACAATGACTTGTAGGGATAAGCCGATACCGAGTCTCATCCCAATTATTTGTTTAGAAAAATATGACTTGACGTGACAGGAATCCGATACATGCACACTGGTAGCGTTCTTGCCAACAAACAGCTCCATCGTTCATTCTGAGCTCTACAGATACAACCGAATTCATATGACGGTTTCCAGGAAGTCGGGAATGTAGGGGCTGATCAACATTGAAATCAGTCAAAATTTTGACTTCAAAAATTACAATTAACATCTACAACTCCAGAACTACATACATTCTGGAAAGCGAAAGAAAGGAATATTTCTTTTAAGAGGTATTTACATTATTTTGTCCAAATCAGTTGTGTGTAATCCAACTGTTGAACCAGTTGGACTACTTACGCTAACCGGGCACTTCAACAAGGAGCACCTTGGACGGAGTAATGAATTTCTGAACAAAGCTCCACCCACCTCCGTGCTTACCCACTCACCAAAAGATTTGATCGTCTTGCTCTCAAGAGCCATTAACTACCTTTTCCCCAATCCAGAAAGTTTGAACGAAAATGTGAACCTTTGCAAGAGTAGCCTTCCCTATGAGAGTACAACTTCCAATTAGCCGGTAGACCAGGCTCGCTTAGTTTTGGCATTTCTAGACACCTTCAACTGTTTTTTCTGACTCTTTCCAAAAGGGAATCGCACAGGTTACCCTTACCGCCCACTCCGGAGGTAATATTTGGGGTTGTCGCGAAGATTACCTATCAAAGCATTCAGGTTTCTCCTCTCCAAATGATGCAATTGAGCAGCTGACACAGATTTATGCCTCTCACCATCTATTTACAATCTTACATGACCAACTCGTCCAAAGACCAAGATTACCGTCAATATAAGGGCTTCATATTGCGGATTTCCAACAGTTCCCTGAGGCTCTCATAGTTGATGAACCATTTTGCATACTCGTCTATAGTATCCATCCACATCCACCTTGCCAGAGGTTTTTGAAAAAAAAAACAAAAGGCAATAAAGAAAAACGAACCTCCGCTCCGACGGGCCTCAGTTGAGTCCAATCTAACGATGCCGTGAAATTGTGGCGAACGTTTCCCATATAGTAAACAGCGTTGCGATTGCCGCTTCCTCCTCCGTAAGAATCCCCAAACCGTCCGCTTCCGTTATGCATCGCATAGTCATCAGGTGACTGCGGGACAGTCTCCACCATGACGACGCCCTTTAAAGAAAATTTCATCGAACGTAGAAAGGATCACTGGGGAGACTCTTCACACTTAAAGCACTTTTTAAATAAGTGTGGGAATTCGAAAGAACAATGATTAGGGAATCCTGATTAGACATGTAACTGCTAACTGGTTTCAGTTGTCGAGGCCCAATGTGTGGAACTTTTTTTCGAAGGCTTTAGAAATTAATCAGGATGCACGGTACGTCCCCGAGACCCGTTATTTACCAAGACAGTTTGGAAGACTTCGCCTTTTCCTCATACCCTAAGAATTATGATTCTTGCATTACGTCCAATAACAGACAGAACTGGGTGATCCAAATCCACAATGAACCGCCTCACCTGATGCTGACCTTCTGATGCAGTGTGGGCGACGTCCATCGTTTGCCCACCTGATTTCAGCAATACTCGGCCGTCTTTTGTGATCACCAATTTGCCAATACATCGACCAGATGGTAAACTCAGTTGTTCCACTGTGGCCTTTTCAATGGAGTCTGGCAACAACCTCCCTTCTGTCGCATCCTGTAAAACAACTTATTTTGGCCGATTTCCTGAAAAAGGCGAAATAAATCTCACTCAAAAGAAAATGAAAAAAAAACACCACTTTTGCATTTCCATTTGGCCGACAATTGTTGAACACAAGTTTGTCTTCTGAAGGTTTCTCCTGGCTGAGGACTTTCAAGATACCAGGCAGTTGAAGCATAAAAAGTTCGTTCTCGCGTCTCTCTAAAATATTATAAATGTCTTCACTAGAAATAAAAATAACACTTTTTTTCAGCACACCTAAAGCCTTTTCTGTCTTTTAATGGATTAAACAAATACTTTCCACGACAATCTCTACTAAAATAGAGGATGAGTAACATTTAAACGTTGAATAAACCGGGAAACACGGAGAACAGCACTACTAATTTGCATGAACATCCCCGGTCGCATTCTAGTCGCAGCCGCTCGTGGATCACGGGGTTCAGTATTTGAGTTTTTGAAGGCAAAAATTGTGGAACTGAAACCCATGGAACGACAAAGGGTTGGAATGAAACTAAGCTAACAAAGATTAAGAAAATGATTTTACATTTTTGTTAGCAAAAGAATCTTGAAATAGAGAAAGATCAGTACCACTCATGAGCACATTCCTCAGAATCCGTGCGGCTTTTCGACTATGTTTCAAAGTAGGACTTTCTTCATTCGCTTCATCATCGCCACCTGCTTCTCTGAAGTTCATTGCGAATTTAAGAAGAACAAAAATTCACTCATCACAAACTTCCAATTGCCATGAGGAATCCACTTAGATAGATAACCGTTCTTTACTGCTAAATCCTAGTAAAAAAAAACCCGAGACAGACAACTGTAAGTATCAGAAACTTTCAAGTAGAAGTGAAGAACTCACTCGTGTACGTGCTCTTTAGTGTCGGTGTCGATTTCAGCCTTTAACGCCTCCTCTTCCTCAAGAATTCGAGCTTTAACACTATTATCCATCAGATCAATAAACTGAGACTGAAGTTCGAGGGGAAGCACATGCGGTAGTACGGTACCACACTTGTAGTCAGAGATGAACTAAAATTCAAAACAATAATTAAATTTAAAAATTTTTAGGAAAATAAAGACAATCGAAATGTGATCCCGCACCCCATCTCTAAGAAGCTCGCTTAGTTCCTGCAAGTCTCCTTCATCATCGCTTTGCCAAAGCTCTTCATAGCCAGCATAGGCTGAGAGGACATTGCCAACTTTCTTGTCTTCCTCAATCGGGACAGGTTCCTGCTTCACGTATCCTGTGACGACTGAAATTGCAATAGCTAAGTGAAGTAGGATCTGATGAAACGCACGGAAGCATATGTCAGTAGCCATACCTCCTCCATCACTCGATTCAACCTTTGGTTTTACACGTCGGCCGGGATCTGCTCCGCTTAGGCCTTCGGAGAAGATGCCCGAAGATTCGATGAGACCAGGCCGTTCCTTTCCGCCGTCTTTTCCTCCACGACCACGTCCTCTGCCACCGCGATGTGGAGGGCGACGTTCATTCCTGAAGATAAGCAAATCTGATATTATGAGATTTTAGGCAAAAATAATAGGTTTTTTTGCCAGACAATTAGTGAGAATTTTATTATCTAAAATACATGGTAATTAAACAAAAACGTTGTGGACATCGGTAAATCGCAGGCATATCAACACAACAGACAACATGAAGGGTCAAGGGAAAGATAAAGTGTGAGAAGAGTCTCAAATGGGAATGAGCAATTCGAAAAAGGTTCTATACATGGCTCTTCACTTGTTAAACCCACTTTTTTCGTTTGGGAAGGATGACAGGAGCAGATGTTTTGTCTTCACGTTTACCAGCAAGAGAAAGATTGGGCAGTACTCCACGTTTGGAACCCGACGGGCGTCCACGAGAAGACATCCCAGACCTGAAATCGAAGCACAAACTAAAATATGAAATAGTCAAAAAACACTATTAACTTCAACGTCGGGTCCAGCTACTGTTCCCTCAAGATTGTAATCGATTAACGCTAGAGCCAACTTTAGCATATAGTAGGTTTCTCAATGTCTGCGAACTCTGCTGAGGAGTAGACATCAAAGAAAGAGAGAAAGAGAAAGAGGAAGAGAGAAGGAAAAAAGGAAGTATAGTCAAAGTTGTGATTCGCGGTATTTCTGCAAAATGCGTCACCTGCAACCTGAATAGTTTTATTTCAGATTTTTTGGGCATACTGATTAAAGGGGTTTTTTAAACAATCCACTAATTGGAACTAGTCTTATCGCCGATACCTCCTTTACGGAAACCGTAGAACTTAAAATGGGGAAATCAAAGATGTCGACCTAGTTATAAACGAAATACATGTTGTGTTTATGACAAGAGCACTGAAAAGATTTTAGTCGAAGTTTCAGGTATTTAGAGGGCTATTGAACCCGGTGCCGACGCAAGAAATGAGTGCCATACCATTGACAAGAACACGAATACATGCACCTGTGAATGAAATTCAAACCAAAACAGTTTTTCTCTACTGAGCCTTGATGGCTGAATGGCACCGTATTAAAGCTGCCACTAAATTGCTCTGCATTTTCTATGCTCAACAAATGGAATCACTTAGTTGAGGTATGCAAGCCTTCGTATTTCAATGTCATTCAGTATGTTGAGATTGAAAACCCTTACTTCGATTACGTCCATGAAAAGGTAAAAAATAAGATCATGCCAGAGTAAGAGAAAATTAACAATGAATTTTAAAAGTGGCCAAAAGATAACCGGGTAGAATGAGAATGAGAATGTGAACAGGAGCCGCATTTGAACCAAAGCGACGCAAGTTCGACACAGACGAATGTCGAGGTGGTCAACCCCACCTACGCATTCAAAGGCATTCAAAGAAGTGACCTTTCAAATGGAAGAAGATTGCAGACGAGACGTAATTTCACAAGTTTGTACGTAAATGCAGGCAATTTAAAAAATACCTGAAGTCGCTCGTGCACTTGCGTATTATTGGAAGCTACAGAAACTTACGCCAAATTTTAATCGTTATGCCGTTAAAGGGGTTACTCCACGGATCGAAATAATCTGCATTAGTTGTTTGGGCGAAAGTTCTTCATATCAAATATACTCGTAAGATGTGGCAAGAATCTCTCTACTCATCAGCGATAAGAAAAGATTATTCTGTACGTGAGAAAAATGTTCATTGAAAAAGTGGCCGAGTAATGAAGAAGACCTGAATCGTTCCGAATGCATAAATACTGGAAATATCTGGCACGAAAATACATTAATTTGCATCAGTGTTCAGTAAGAACATTTCTTCAACAAGACTATGACTTAGATTTTAAAAACTCGATGTGTCCCTTCCCGTTCGTATTTTTCAGCCCGCAGTGGAGCAGAAATGAAGAAATAAGTATGGTTATAGTGATAGCTCTGAAGTTGAAAAAAAGAAGTTATGTGGCTCAGCCAAGGTCGCCAAAGAGGGCCTTCCACATAACCAAGATCTCGATTTGAGATTTATTATCCGTTCATTCGTTACCGATTCCTCCTCACGTTTCCCAACACACCATTAAGTGCCAGAGTGACCAAAATTGATCAAAATAGGTTCTTTAGGTAAAAATAGAAATTAGAAAAGTGCGCTCATGTCCTTGGATGGGAAAAAAATGGAGTGAATGGTAACAAGTTACCGCAAAGAACTGACCTACGCAAAAATAGGTTTACGGTAGTGCGTGAGAGTATGCGAATACACAAGTTACTTGAGGTACTTTTACGTCACAGGATTGCACGTAAAGGTTACCACTTTTTACTCAGCAGTGAAAGCGTTGGCGTATATACAATTGCCTTTTGAAGAGATGACGGAATTGCTTCTATTTTCCTTATAAGGAATTACGATTTAGGAATTACGTTCGCGTACCCATTGCTTTGTTTCAGAAGCCGTCTTCGCCATATTATCGTTGAAAACACCTGGTGGAAGGTCTTTACTGATAATTTTTTGCTATTTAAGGGGATGCAAGCCGATTTGTCAACTGTAGAGGCGATTTTCGCTCAAAAACTTGCATGTGGCGAGCCTGTCACACGTCAGCGTGCTTTCCGTGCTTTACAAGATTGGATCAAGGAACAATCAGCAGCTCGACGTAGGTCTCAAACTGTCCTGGTTAGCCGATTGCTCTAGATCTCACTTTTTTAGCTTTTAATGAGGCGGATATGCTGCGATTATGTAAGGGTCTTCATTATGTGCTGTGGATGCAAGACAAAATGCTATTACAGGTTCGTACCAACCCATACGGTTCCTACGGCAGCGTGAATTTAATCTCTTTTATACCCAGTTGCATTCGAATCTGTTTTGTTTATTTGTTAATTTGGTATAGGAAGAATTGGCCGATAGAATTAGTCAGCTGCAGCTCGTTTTCACCAGAGAAGAAGAACGTGTACTATTTGTTGAGTCTACCTTCAAAAATTTGGCAAAAGAATGGTATCACATAGACCGATGGCGCATGGACAAGTTCCTTATGGTTTGTTTTTATAAATAAGAGCGTGATTGTTCCTTCAGTGCATCCTTACAATTACCTGCCTCTTAGACTTCAATGCCACGTGAAGTCTTGGAGACCTCTCTTTATTCCTCGTTATTCAAATTTTTTAAAACGATTTTCGAGATAAAGCGTTTAGGTATTAGCTTATTTTCATTCTCCTGACTTCATTATCTTTTTATCATGCCCACCTCCTTATCACTTGACTTTGTACACGTAAAATATTCTAAAAGATGAAGTTTGCCACTCACTACCTTTTGGTTTTCCGTTTCAGATGATGCGCCGGCTTCTTCGAGTCTTGTTCGTTCATCTGAGCTCATTGAAATGGAAGAAATCTGTGCGAGAGCCTTATTGGGAAGCTTTTCGTCGAACAACAATCTCAACAGGTCTTTCCTCCGCTCTCATCATTGTTTGTCTAGAATATGCTTGTTGTTTTTCCTTCAGATAAATCTTTTCCCGACGGCTTGAAGTTCCACTTTGCCGCCATTATTCTTGATGAAATGGACAATGCGGGTGCGGTTTTATGATTTCTTTTTCGACTTGAGTCTTTCCTTGTAATTGCTGTTAGTTACGATATTTCATGTGCATAATATTATTATTTATATATGAATTTACCAATTTACTTAAAATTCAACAGTTGAATAGGTGGATGAGTTTAAAACATAGTGGGCAGTTTCAGCAGTGGCTCTGTTCTTAACAACTATAAAAGTCCTACCTTATTGCTGGTTTCATCGGCTGTTGTTTTTAAGGTTTAGTTTTTGTTATTTGTATTTTGTATGAATGGAATCTCTCTTCAGGTGGTACCACCGAAAAACAAATAACGGCCTGCCTAAAACCGTTCGCAGAACTTTTGGGAATCCGGGGAATCAGGTATGCATTTTTGGTGGTTTTGACTTTGATCCACAGCTTTTTTACCACTTATTGGTTCCCACTAGATTTTAAATAAATTTCAGCGATTACCTGTTCGACTCAGTTTTGGAGGAAATTTTCGCCACCATATTGCATCAGAAATCAGAAGAGATTGCATCGAAAATGGAAGCTGATGGAGATAAAGATGTTGAGTCGACAGGTATCCAGGTAGTGCTATTGATCAAGTGCAGGTTTTATGGTCTTTTAAGCTTTTGAACTACCCATTACTTCCAGTTCGATTATGTTGCCTTGGGTAAAATGCTGTTCGACATAGGTAAACAGCCTGAAACTGTATCCAAACGACGAAGGAAGTTATATGATCTTGTTAGGAGGTAAAGCCTTATTCTTGTCTTGTTATGTCACGGTTTTTTCAAGAAATTTCGAGGTTTTACAGATTTGATTTGGCAGCGAAGGGATGTGATCCATACCATTTTGAGCCGCCGAAACCAGAAATAGTGAGTTTCTCCGCCTTCACTCTTCTTTGAAGGTTTTATTTGAATCTCAGTAAAGCGTTGCTTACAAAAAATGGTTTTAATTTTTTACTCAGTACGAAAAAGCATATTCCTAGGAATTGACCGCGAAAGATATTGAAGAGGCTGCAGATAAACTTAAGAAGCTTCAAGAAGAGGTTGTATTGGAACGTCAACGGGTGAAATTGGAAAAGAGGTGTGTCGACTGCTCTCCTAAAAAGTGGTAGCAGTAAAGGATAACATGCATTATTTCCTCTGATCATCTCAGCTTCTTCCCACAGTTTAATGTTATTCCCTTCAANAGTTTTTTATTCAGGAAAAGGCGGCTGAACGATAAGTCTGATTCTAAGAAACCACGATTAAATGGTGAAGATTCGCAGAACAGAGAAGGATCTCCAGCATCAAAAGTCATGAAATCTAAGAAATTATTGAAGAAGAAAAAGAAAACTGAAAGAATTGGTCTTAAAACTAAAAATAGAACTAAGTTTGGCTCAAAACGGAAGCCTGGTAAAATCCATTAGACTTGTCTATAATCATGTTGTTATAAAGCGATATGCTGTTTATTGTTGATTGTTTTTTTTTGTTGAATTCGTTGAGATTTTTGTTTGTGTACGTTGATTTTCTATCGCAAGCTGATATTTGAATTTGTAATAAATATCTTCTACATCCAGTGAGAAGGAAGGACATAAGGTCAGAGTCCTTTGTACTTGGTTCCATTTCTCAGCTGTTAATTTTTATATCTGAAATTTAACTGTGGAGATTTTAGACAGTATGAATGGTATAAAAACAAAAGAAGATCTTGAATTAGAGTTTTCGAGCTCAGGAGAAAAGGAACGAGCCAAGGAGGTTCTAGTAGCACGGTTACGAAAGGACGGCTGGGTAACTGAAGTGAGTTTTTTTTCGTATTACTTGCAAGTTTTCGTAGATGTCGTAAGTCGTGACTCGCTAGGCTGCCATGAATCATCATAAATAAACATAAAGTTTAGTAGGCTTGTATAGTCGCTGGTTTCGAATTTTAGAAACCGGGCTCAGAGCCTATAGTAGTAAGAAATGAAATTGCAGCCAATGACGATATAATATGGTTATTGACATTACTTCAACTCCTTGTAAACACTTTATTCAGGTAAAGGCGATGGCTCGCCGAATGATCAAAGAGCGAGGTGTGGACAATGTGAATCTGGAAATGCTATATGAAGAACTGAAACAGCCTGCACGTCGACTGGTTTCGGAAGAAGCGAAAAAGGAGCTGTATTTAATTGTCAGAGATTGGGTCGCTCAACGTTGTGATGTAGAATTGTAAAGGATTCATCAAAGCCCTCGTGTAGGTCTTTCCATTCCAATCAGTACAAGTGTGCTCTGATGTTATCGATTGTCTGTTTTCCTTCAACAAAACCTGTTCTCTTTTTTTGGTTTATGTAGCTGTAAAATACTCATCATTTCAACTACCAGTAATATCTAACGTCTTGTTTTATGTTACGTATTGTATCATTTGTATAAAAGGGATTGATCAGTACAATTTTACACATATCGGACAATTTCAGTGGTAAGGGGATTGTGTGCTGTTGCAAGTCAGAGCGAAATTTTCAGACTCAGAAACTATAAACACTTCCTCAGCACTTGTGTATCTCACTTTTCAAATCGTACTCGCTTGAAGCAGAAAGTTGGCATAAATCAGATTTATTATGAGTCACTGAGCAAATATTCCAAATCATTCAATTGATACCACTTCAATAAAGTTGAATACTACTAGCTCCTCCAGGTGGCGGTCTCCGGGTGCTGTTGACGTTGTTGCCATTCATACTCCCATTATGGGTTGCGGATAATGGCGATGGCACGGCAACAGGCTTCACATGGTCAATCTTTTGGTCGGCAGTGCCGGTTCTATCCACGACTCGTGGAGCCATTGCCTGAATCGAATTAGGGGCTTCAGACAGCTACAACAGTTCAGCTCATATTATCGGCACATCAATGGTACAGTGAAGCCCTGTGTGCGAGTAGCTGGTGGAGTTATGGAAGCTGTGTGGCTAGGGGTGATGGAAACCAGTGATGGTGGTAGCCGTACGAGGAGCCCACCACATTATTTCCGTGTTCTGAAATGGGCATTGATTTTCAGCCAATAGAGCATCAGTCTCCACCTTCAAAGCTCCGAGCGAAAGGAATGCTGTGTCTTGTGTCTCTTGACCAAAAACAACCACTGAACTACTCCGGCTCGCAAAAGGGACGAATGGATACTCAACCGGAAAATCGATGATCAAGGGACGGCAGGTGATCCATGTGAATGATTTAAAGTGAGAGTCTGCAGTTAGTACCTTCCAAAAAGTGCGTAGTAAACCCTGTAAAAACGTTGGACGAGTTCTCACCCTTACCTTTGCTCGCTGTGCTGTCGTGGCAAATGCTATTGGAGCAAATGGTGCCAGTGGGACAAATCGACCAGCGCCAGCTTCCACTGTCAGCTTGTTATCGGACCATACCACCTATAATGTGCCGTGACAGCGATCAAAATATGGCAGTTATCCAGGGTCAGTAGTTCAACTTACTTTTCCTCGTGAAATTGTAGTTTCAGCGACTCCGTGAACTAGCATTCCCTCGAAAATGTTGAAATCGACAGCCTCAATAGGATAGTTTGGGTGAATCTCTGGATGAAGAGGAGAAAGGCTAGAGTACCTGATGATGAGTGTTTTTCGAGATTGTCCGGGTTGCTTCTGGGTTCCAAATCACTAGATCAGCATCTGACCCGACAGCTATTCGACCCTTCTTTGGGTAGACGTTGAAGATTTTTGCAGCCGTCGAACTGTAAATAAGCTGTAAATTGTGTGGAACGATTACAAATTACAAAAATCTTCCCGAAAGAAACTCCCGAAGTTGGGTGTTAGGCCTTTGAGTGAAGGATGAGGGCTTAGATCGATCTCTTGTAGCTATAAGCAGATACGTCGAAAAATGATTGTCCTTTTTACCTTCATGAGCACAGATCTCTATAAATTAGGTGACCGGCATTGACCCAAACCCCATCCGTAAGCCTGAGTTGAATGCAATTGGGATAGCCTTATTAGAAGAGACTTTGGCCCCAGAAGGTGACAAATGAGCGTGCGGTTGCGAAGCGATAGGCTAGCTGACCACGGCGCACCCAGAGAATCATGCAATCACGACGCTTATTCGTAAGACCTACAACAAATTCTGAAGGTGATGAAGATCAGGATTAGGCTTTTTCCCCATTATTAAGCCCAATAGACGGTCCTTTTTCCTATCCAGTAGGATCGATATGTATCTCTGACGTTAGCCGTAACGCTGCTTACCTTGTGATTTGTACAAATCGCATTGGATCGATTTTTCCTGTGTGAACCCCTCGATCCCA
>UZAF01018526.1:0-32157 GCA_900617895.1 Haemonchus placei | reverse complement strand
TTCACCTTTTCCGTTCATCCCATTCAACTGCCCTTCTGGTGAAGTTATCATCACAGTCTTCATTATATGACCAGTTCGTCTTCATCCTCCATTATATACCCTTCCGCCTCCCAATGAGGACGTGAAGAGGGAGTATTGGAAAGGTCGAAGCTGAAAAGTTCGCCTCGATAGTGCGGGTATAGTCCGATAAAACCCATGAAAGCGGCGCTTTGCTGCTCTGTAGATGAGCTTAGGATCCCTGACATATACCCATCACGTTGCCAAAGTTTAGTGCAACAGTAAGACGCAAGTGTGAAGTCGAAGGATTAAACATGAACTTCGAGACGAATACATCGTGAGCAGATGTCTTAAGGTTCTTTCCTTAGCCTTCCCGATCTTCTTCAAACTTTCATTGAGCCAGCTCCATCTTCGTCTCTTGTGAAATACTCAAATACATTGAAGACCGTTCTAAATGGAAGCTGGTACTCGACAACAATCGCCAGCTTATCAAATGCCTTACTCCTCCCGATCCCGCCAATTGATGATCCGCTGTGGTTGCTCTTCTTTGCCAAGTTGCTGTTGTATAGTTCTCCAGGAAGGTGGTTTATTGTCATCATAGTCACTCCCCATTACCACCCAGGTTCAATGCCGATAGGAAAAGTAGTGACCTCGTATGCGATTTCTGTTAGTCGCCTTAATATGCTCCTACGTGTTGGCTTCGAAGCTTAACGTTTACTCGCCCATCCAAACCGCATATCACCTACACCTCTCATTTAACGTTTCCACGTCCTGCAGATAGTTTTTACATCGAGTAACGTGTGTTAACAGAGGGGCCTATTTTACTCGGTTTTTCGCCTCCCACGTCTCATTCCGTTTCCATGCATTCTGCCCTTTGCATTCTTGAAGGTAATATGAGCTTTTTGTTCCGTTTACGTTGTTCCGTTACCGTAATCCGGCAAAATTAGCAAAGGAAGCGTAGAAAACCTCCTGTTCACGCTACGCTGTTTTCTCTGCAGCTGTTAAATTGCGGCAAATTGACCTTTACGGTTCAATGGGAAGCGTTTGTACTGAGAAATGGCCTGATAGGCCAAACACTAACCAGTAAGATGGAGCTATCACTGGATGACTAGTACCATTACTTTTGTACCACTTGAGCTTTTGTACCTTGTACTATTTGAATACCAATCGAGCCTTCCATCTTTCCGGGGTCGGTCTGTTGAGTGGCCCACCCAAGTTATTGTATGTATAGGCCATACGAATTTGAAACGTCTATACAATTATGATTGGAAGTCGAATGTTGGGACGCATCCCCAAAAAGGGACTGTTTGACGCCAGAAAGTTCGGGTATCTTTTATTGCTCAGATAGAACCTTTTCCTCACTCTTTATGTGAGCCAAGCTCCAGTCGGGAATTTTATTTTTCCCCTAGAAAGGCATCGTAGTGTAGGAGCGGGCCGCCGGACACAAATCCCACCCACCTTAGAAGACCCTCCCATGAACAGTCATGAACCAGACCCAGATTACCTCTCGTCCAATGTTGTACTTAACAGATAAGATCCATATGATTATTTTTTTTTTATAAAAGGAGCGTGGTTCAAACGAGCGAGAGGCAAGTCAGTCACCCTTTTATCCAGTAGTCAAGAAATTTACAAAACTCATTTACACCTTAGTTTCGTTTACAAATCCCCAGAAAACGAAACATACTGCAGAGTGTAAGGCGTTTCCTTTTGCGGATAAAGAAAAAATAAAGAAAAGAGTATGTACATCTATACTATGAAATCACACTTTAAAATCAAGTCCTGTAATAAGGCAATTTTGATGAATATCATACAAACTACTTTTCTATAATTCTTGCACTCTACGGACTTTCCTATTCTTCAATCTGAACTAATCAAAGACCTTTATGCGTCATGACGGCATTATGTGTTAGAGGAAATGACAAACTTCCATTTCCACCTCAAAAGCTATTCAGAACGGCTCAAATACTTCTCTCCTCCATTATGTTTCGTAGTAATATCAATATCACATTTCCTCATTTTTCAAACTTATTCATTCATTTTACAACTTTCAGTAAGTAAAGTCGGACCTGGCCTAGTATCAAGGTTGCTTCAGCCAGGTATGCCGTCAAATCGAAACATTCCAAGATCACCCCCCCCCCCCCCCCCCCCCCCCCCNCCCCCCCCCCCCCCCATCCCCCATATCACTTGAGTCAAGCCTTCTAATTGTAAGAGGTAGAGACTGTTCTAGGATATCGGATCCCTTTTGCAATGGGTTGTACAGGCCATCACCTCCTTTTTGAATTTCAATTTGTAAATTTATAAACTCTGAGCATATATACCATTTTACGAGGCGTCTCCTTCGAATGAGTCACCCAATCATGATCGTATTCGACTTTGATGGAATACGCCATGCCTCTAGATTTCGTTTGAATTTTCAGTGTAATTGAATCCATTAAGGCTATACATATCGGTAGATTCAGCCGAAATTCTTCGCTCTCTATCGGTTTTCTCTAACCAGAAAGGAGGTTGTGCGGAATGAGTAGGCCGAAGGAAGTAAGCGCTAAACTGCCCGACACTACGCCATACTCATATCCTACAAAATTTAAGATTTTAGAATACACGTATATCTCTGGAGGGTGCTTTCATTCGTCACATTCACATTCATCCTTTCAAGTGTCGCCTCGATTTGTTGATTGCTGGCCCGTTCGTCGCAGCGAATCGACAGCTCCATTCGCTAACCCATTCTTCATACATTTATAATTGACGCCATTCGCTGTCACGCCGCAGCACCCTTTTTGCCCACAAACACAACACTGCCACCAGTAACCCGACTTATTGACCTGCTGTACTTTGAAAAATTTCGAGACTAATGCCGTTCAGTACTAGCTGACAAATTGATAGCTCAGATGCCTCCTTTGAATGGTGGTGGCATACGAAGCCCGAAACCGGTAAAAAAAGTGAAAAGTTAGCATCGCGGTTATGCCTGATATGAACAAAGGTGACCATCTGAACCCAGAAGGAGGAACAGTTTTGGCACTATTGGGTAACGGAGTGGAACAGTGCGAAAAAATGCGTAACTCAGAAACATTAGGGATATTGAAGGATCCATATCAGGATATAGAACCTGACCGACTCAAAGAAATGGACGAAAACTATGATGAATGAGAGTGGAGGGGATGCTATGTGTCGAGTATACCTTGCAAGCATCCGAATGTTTGAGAGACAATTTTTTTCAAGAAAATGAAAATCCAACTTAAAGCAGTCTACCCTCGTGGGGTAGTAGGCCAGGTTAGGCAAATATTGACAATCGGTATACCCAACGCACATGACTCTCATTCAGAATCACATTAGAATTAAAATGCTGCGCTTAGACACCTGTAGCACCTGTACGATTCTAATGTCACATGCGAGTTTGTTTTGTAGTGTAGCTGGTCAAGCTATCGCCACAATCGACCCTTGAGTCTTGGCATATGGAACCCTGTTCCTAGGCTCACCGGTGATGCTGGAGACAGCAGCGAAGGGCATACTCTACATATTAGTCGATTCTATGATATTTGCTGTTCTGCCCTCCTCACGTGATACTTGAAGAACGTGCAAATATTCATATGAAATCAGTTCGTGATTACATGGTATAGTGACAAGTGGCCCACTAACACACACGCATGGTCATGGGTTCGATTCCCAGATCGATACTCGATTAAGCAAATCAAGGCCTCCATTTCTTCGAGGTCTATTAGCTGGTTCCAGATTCGTTGGGAAGGAAAAAAGTTTTGACTTGTACATCGGCTGGCCACTTCTGAGCATTGTAGAAGCCGCAGAAAGATTCGAAAACCCCACCACGATTCTGAATGGAAGTCGATAGCGGAGGCGCATACCACAGAGGGGGTTGGTTAATGCACAGAAACTTTATCCTTTTTTATACTTTTTTCCTATTTCCTTCGAGGTACTGCCTTCACTGGAAGCTTACCTTATTTGGTACCATCTCACCTGTATCACCTGTCGAGCCGTTGACCATCGATGTACCCGAGTCGACGCAACCCACGTCTCCATTCATCCCTGTCTCGAGGGAGAGCAGTATAGTGGATCGTACTCCCTCATGGGATACAAGACACAGGCACAGCATTTCTTCCGTTCAGAGCTTTTCGCGAAACCTGTCCTATCCTGTACCACGGGAAAATCGGCTTCATTAGGAAAGTGAGTGACAGTCCTCATCAACCGCTTGAAATAACTTCGATGATCCAAGAGTGGGAGCATAAAAATTCCATTAACTACTTGTTGATCGGCAGAAAGATCCAATGACCGCAATACACCTGCTCAACTACCCTTTCGATGACTAGGTCCCAGCCAACGGATTCTGGCTACACCGCCTGAGAGCAATACTTGACACTTCGCTCTCCAATCTTTCATTTTGAATTGACGGTTCACCTAAGAAGCATTTGATTTCATTCTAGTGTCACCTAGATGCATTTTCCATTTTCAAAAGAGCCTATCGGACAATTCATGCATGAATTTCATTCTCCACGACTGCCCTTAGCGACGGAATCGCCTTGTGGGAGGGAAGTTGATAGATTGATGGCCTTCGACTACTTCCTTCGCTACTGGTCCCCATGTCGTCCGTCATGTTTCCTTTCTCGATACGCTAGAAAGCCGATTTCTCGAAACCCGTTGCTATGCGTTCGATTTCAAGAAAATTTCAAATTTTTCTTGTAGACCACCAGTTCAATGATAGATTACCCCTTTACCACATAACCACAAAGTTCTTCTTTGTACTCAGGCACTAAAGCTAGTGATATATGAATCCGCTTCCACTCATACGCTATACATGTAGGTTGCTCTCATGCTTTCCGTCAGTTGCGGCGATTACTGCAGCGAATAAGTAAAACTTACTGTCTACAGTAATCACCTCAAGTGGGGTCTGCAACCATCCAAATTGGGCTCAATATTTACTCAAGTGTGTGCATTATCCTCTCTCAAAAATCCGTTGTTTCGAATACAAGATTTGTCAAGAGCTATTTTTCTCCTTGTCTTCTTCGAAATCTTCGTAATACCGTAAGCTCAGCCGAAGAGCTTTGTCTATCGCAAGCAGCAATCAGGCCCAATTTCTCCTCCACTTCCATTTGACGTTTTTCTCCTCAAACGTTTCGAAGCGGTGCCCCTTATAAAGCCGTTCTTGGCATACGTCCATCGAATTCCTCAACGTAGTTGCGACTTGTACAGGCTTTTACTTCCCCCCCCCCNCCCTCTTTCCTTCCTTTCTTCTTTCTTTTTTTCTTTTTTCTATCTTTCTTCCTTCATCCATTATTTCCTTTTCCTCCATTTCCATAACACTGCATGCTCACATAACTTCAAGAACCAAACAACCCGCCAAACATTCCAAAGCAGCCACACGTGATTAGCAGTGCTCATGTGGATGATGGGAAGGAATGCCTATCCGTCCAGCTGGAAATTTCTCATCACCCACAGTTGTCAGTTTTGCTCCTCCTTCTCCTGAGCTGTACATTAGCTGATCGCCTATGATCTATTCCAAAGCATCAACTTCTGAATGCTTTATATGTCTTTTAAAATTTATTTTAGGGAAATTTATTTTAGGGAAAGGCTAGGAGACGATTTTCTATTTATTCGATCTTTGTATTGTACAAGATTATCAAAGAAGTCATAGTCAAGTAGTCAAATCCGAGAGATGTTTGAGATGCGGAGCAACGCCGACTATGGAAGTGACCCATTAATCACAAGCCACTCTTAATCCATCCATGTGAGACTTCAAGGGCTCGGTTAATGAATTACAGCGCTCAAGTGCTGCTTTATCGTCCTTCCCATCGCCCTTGACCAATTCATCCTCAGGACGTGGCAAAAGTCAACAATTATTGGGTGTGTTTGAATTTCAAGGCAAATAGTGAAAAGTGCAAAGAATTGCACTTCGTTGAACACACAAAATTTGAAACCCATTTCCAATGTCGAGTACGCCTTCGGTCCAAAAAAATTTGACCACACCCCCACAAATGAAAGAAATGCGCTTCTGAGATGGCGATTTCACCACAAGGAAATCGCATTCAAGCATACAAAACTTTACGTACACTCTACAACGCCTTCGGGCAACCGGCTCTTTCGTACAGAGGATGTACCAGCTTCCAGTAAAGTTAATACGATTTTCTTTCACTTTACTTGAAAATTTGGATGTGGTGAATACAGTTTCTACCACCTATTGTGAGCTGGACGGTTCCTTGGAATTATTTGCAAAGTATTCAATGAATAGCGGTATAAGAAGCTGTAAATAGATGCCAGAACTGATTTGAAGTACAAATTCATCCCGACTACATTTCCAAGGTAGAGTTCTTTCATAACTTGTCTTATTTACCACCAGATGCAGAAGCTTCAATTCCGTTGATCCTATTTTGCCTTCATCGAATCGTTTCAAGACTTCTCCAACTGGCCACTCAGTTATCGTTTCTGACGCAGTTTTCGATGAATTGCGTACCAATTTAAAATAATTGGTAGGTAGGAGAGCATGCCGATGGGATTACAGGTTACCTGGTATTATAAATAATTTGAATGAACCAATCAAAAGGTAAAACATCAGTGTTCACCATTCCCTGCTAAGGTTCACTTTCTCTGTTTATTCCCTCCTACCACGAGACCTAAGACCGGAGAGGGTTGTCGATTTGTCCTTGAATTCGTCCTCATTACTGAACCCCTTTCGGCCAAGCTTGACAGCTACAGCTGACTCATCACACTAGAATATTCTGAAGTCGGACCTTATCCTTTCTGACTGCTGGCTATTCAGTCACCTCCAGTGCCCCAGATGCAAAATGCTTCGGAACGAGGATGAAAACTGGGACTTTTATGACAACATCTTTCGACCTGACAAAGGGTTTCTTCCTGGAAGGCGGGATAACCGTGCTACCCTAACTTTGGTCACAATGGGTGGCCTTAGGTGTAGGTACGCCTTTTGTCTCGTTTCAGAGATTCGAAAATTGGAATTTCCTTCGAATGTTTGAAGGATAGCAGACATACAGATTCTGATTAAAGCAATAAGCGGCGTAAGATAGTTCTGTCCATAACTCCAACCTTGGGAGACTCACAAGTAAGACAAGGAATTAGAAGAAAAAACGTCCAAAGTAGGAGGAAAACAAAGTCTTTCTCTTGAAGTCTCGCTAGGTGGTGCCGTTCCAAGCTCACGACATAAGGTGTATTTTCAACCGCATTCGATAGTGCGTCGCGAGTGCGGTGTGATCCTATTACCTAGGCGATAGAATCGCAACACACCCGTCCACTGCAACGTTCTTCAAAATTCTTCAATACTCTTAATAATAATAGTGCCCTACGAAGTTGTTGCTGACGTTTAATAGACATAGTTTGCCCAATTACACGCGTGAACAACTGCCACGTAGTGCACGGAGCTTCTACATCGATCGTTTTTTCGATAGTGTCTAGTAAATTAAGATGTAATTTACTTTTTTCGTATTTTTACACTCATCCTGTCACGCGGTCAATTTAGGCTGATATATCATACTGGAAACCCATTACAGCTATGTTGAACAACAGATAAACAGGAAGCTCCTTTAATTTCCCTAGCTCGACAGAATTGTGCCTCGTTCCTAGAATGACCCTGGAAATCTGTCACTCTGCTGTCCACTTCGATGACGTTTGAGGTTCACTTGCCGCCTGTCAATTTCATATCACCCGTCGGGTGACTATTAACACTTTGTCGTTGCTTTGTGCTACTCATTGCTGCTTCCTGAGCTATATCCCTCCCAAATCATACATAGTTCTCGAACTCAAAGCCATTCACCCGTTCTGGGGCCACTTAGCACCAGACTCGTATGAGAGGCCACGGCAAAACGGAAAGTCAGTTTTCAGGGGCGGGTATCGATTAAGGACTAGATCCCTGCACCATGCCTGTGACAGTGCAACAACACAACCCCAACACCTTTTTTGCTCTCGTATCAAGACTATGAAAATCAAACCGAAACCCAAGTTTAACATGAAAATTTGTTTATGCAGCGTACTTTTCAACTGCGGCACCGTCAAATTATGCGCATGAACGATGCCAGGGGTGAGGTAATTTCCCATATCTTGCAGTCACAATCAGAAAAAAACATTGACATCAGTAACGAGGGAGTTACTCTCCCACAATTACACATTGTCCTTTAAAGAAAATTTCACGCATGGGAAATTATAACTGCCCGTAGGCGGAGTCTATTCATTAGCAGCTATTCGAGNAGGCCCTTGAAAGAGTCATAGGGTTCTCTAACTTGTTAAAGTATTTTCTTGTGGTCACTGTTTCTTTTCGCTCAAGTTGTTTTTCGGAAGAGAACCAAGCTCTCGTTGGCCCTCTATTCAAGCGTTAATTGGGGCTTACAGCCTTTCAGTCAGAGCGGCTTTGTCTAGAGCTTGTGAATGGCTCTCGAGTTTAATGTTCTCGACAGTCGCCTTCTGATTGAAGAGTTCAGTATAGAAGAAGTGGCCATAGTCGTAGGAGGCCGTCTTCTGATTCGTATATCATACCAAAACAGCAAAGTTCCTCGTTATATGACTTTAAAAGGCATGTTCACTACGCAGTACTATGCAAGTTGCCCTTCAGCTTTTCCGACCATCTTCCCCCCATCACTATAGCATCCATCTAAAGCTGCTGCTCTGCGGAAGTCAAATGACTGTCTCCATGAATCATCGTAAACGGTAGAACGGTATAGGACCGTCCACGAACCTGAACCTTCAAGCCCGTAGATATTCAACACCACCCTGACCATCCTATTGCTTCTTCTGGAAAGATCCGCTGTGGCTAAACCCAACCTCTGATTTCGGATAAGCTCTCACATTAGTCAAAAGATTATTTATTTAACTAGGGAACCTTGGAGCTGTGGGTGTCCACCGTATCCCTCTATGACACCCATCGATTGTCAGCTCTTATATTCTGCAAAAAAAGACGTAATCAGTTCTCTGAAGCGATTAGAGAGAACATCATGTTTTCAGGCTTTTTCATCACATTAAGATATTATGAAGCATTAGCCATTACTGCGTGCTGACGATATTTACCTTTACTTTTAATGACTCCTGATGATGATGGCTTTGAGCGATGGGATTCTCTGTGAGAGAAACACACTCGTAGAGAAACTCGAATTCTTTCACGGCTATATTAGGAATAGTCACAAATCTTTATTGTCCTTTTTTTCTGAACTCATATTGTCGCTAGAGCAGGAATCAGCATTGACAACTCCCACCACTTTGAGGTTACTCCGAAATTTGAGAAGAATAAAGCCCGATACAGTTCCCGATGTTGCCCATGAGACGTCATCCCTAACTCTTTTATATGCTTCTGCTCGAAAATTGAACTTGAATCCTTAAGGAGAGGGGCCATTTCTGAGATCCAACTCAAGTTCATCTAGCTTCCCGTGACTCTTGAATGCTGGATTCATGATGCGCCCGTTCGGGAACTACAATTTCAATGAAAGTTGGAAATTCATATCAAAAATCAATAACATAGAATATTGTCCCACAGGTTCTAGCTCCGCGTACGAGCTCTCGTAGTGATAAAAACGTGTGCACTCCCATCCATCCACCAAATGTGAACCTTCAGCACGACTCACGAATAAACGAGTGGTCGTCATGGGATGCTTCGAAGAAGTTTGTGTGATTTTCTTCAGATACTTCGTTTTCAAACGAATAGGCCTCATAACTGGGATGACAATGTTTGTCATATTTTCTTTTCGTTCGCCGAAATCTTTTATTTCCTCTCACAACTTCTTTGGAGTGTTTTCTATGTAGTTGGCCTACCAAATGGAACCATTATGTTGTTGTGCCTCTTGAGCATAGTGCCTTGTCATGCGTGTAGCCAACATCCTTCCCGCTTCCTCACATATTTGTTGTCTCTGACCATAGCCGTGATCTCTGAGCAGCTTCTCCCAAGTCTGCTTCCGGTTTTGGCATGAGCAGCCTTATGAGATCAACTTATCAAATCACCTGATGAACATTCTGATTAAGTATCGCCAAGTTAGAGTAGGAACCTCTCGAGCCCCTCAATGGCTTCAAGCCGTTTTGTTACTATAAATTGTTTCTATGTTTCTTCCTCAATGTGACGTACCTAGCAAGTATAAAACAAAGAATAAACAAACAAACAAATAAACGTCTTAAGGGAAGGGCTGTGAGCAGCGAGTCATCTCAATGTTACACTTGCTCTCAATATATTGAGTCAGATTGGATGATATGCATAGATGTTGTGGCAGCTGTCACACCCTCGCCACCTTTTCGGCTGATCTTCGACTAGAATAATTGAACTTGTTTCGGTTTTCTTCTGTCCACGTGACAACCTTTTCCCTTTCACAATCGGATTGTTTCGATAGCTTTCCATTCCTTTACTCCTACAAGATGAGTTTATTGAAATAACCGGGCATTTAGGCTCAAACCTCTCAAAGATCCCGTTTTCTCGGCGCTGTTTTCTAGCTGTTTTCTTCTATTCTTTTGTTCCTTTACTTTGTCATGCTAAGATGTGATTTTATGTTCTTCAATTTTTCTGATCCACTGCTCTGCAGAGCATAATCCTGCACCCTTTCTAATCCACTACAGGGAAAATTGAGATCATGGAAGAGGATTATTTCTTTTCTTTTTGGAGCTGTCCGTGTCCCACGATTCCAGTTTTCATCATACCACTGTAGTTTAATTTGGTCACTCTTATTAGTACAAGCGCTCTTCAAATAATGCCTACCGATGCGTCTCTTGCCATTCCCTCCCTCAGTTTTTTTTTTTTTTGAAATTAAGGTAACTGAATCCCAGCGACAATAACTTATTACGAATGGAGTAGCCTTCAATTTGGTCGTTCCTCAGAATAACTTCAATATGATTCTACTTCGCCTCTTAAAATGCTCTCAATGTAGAGAAATGTGGTCGAGTTTTCATACCTCACCGGCACCCCTAAATAAAAGCCACGCCTTTCACTGGGTGCCAGCAAGATTCATATTCTGAGTAAAACTGAATAGGCAGTACTGGTGAGAAAGATAAACTCCATGTAAAATTGGCAGGCTAAAGGGGAACAAGATTGTGAAGGATTCTGATAAGCACATCTACTCTCCGATTAGCTATAGTGACCTTGACTGCTTCATTTCCAGGCTTTGTTGACATTTCTCAGTAATATCATATTCGCCACTCTACCCTACGGCTGACATTCGGCCATTTCCGCTATTTCTTTCATTGATGTTACTATTACTATACATAGAGCTTGCAGAAAACAAAACATTTACTTAGGATTCAAATTATTCGAATCCAATAATTCTAATGACCCGAATAAGAATTAGCCTACTCGAGTTACTTTATATAGTTCCACAACAAACCCGTATTAGAATTGAGCTTCTATCGTTGTGAAAAACTGTAGAGAATATTATCCGCGATTAATTTTGGGCTAAGGTTACGCCATGCAATCAAGTTCTGTAGCACACTATTCGAAATATGTTAGCTTTAATGATTTCATTTGATTTCTTCTTTCCTTCTTTCTTTCTTTCCTTCTTCATTCAATCATTCCTCATTCATTCGTTCATTCCTTGGTTGTTTCTTCCTTCTTCCTAATTGCTCCTCTCATTTTTTTCTTTCTTTCCTTCTTCCTTCCTTTTTGTTCCTTACTTACTTACTTAATTACTTACTTACTTTTTTCTTTCTTTCTTTCTTTCTTTCTTTCTTTCCTTCGTTTAAAGGTTGTCCGTTCGTTCGTTCTTCCTCTTTCCTTCTTTTTAATTTCTTATCAACTACTTCTGTAATTTATTTGCATTTATAGAACAGTGACATGAACATATACATAAATAAGGTAGAAATAATCGTGAGGAACCCATTTCGTCAATATAGTTCTTAGACTATAAGGTGATTACAAAGATAGTTGGGTAATCTACCAATGAGGAGTGTGGGCGGAGATGCTATCCACCCATGGGCTCATCGAAGAATAGGTCTTCGAACGACTGGTTCCGTTATAGGCGTCTTTCAGGAGACCGTAGATGCCATTTCACCAATCAGGAATCAAATAAAAGCGTGGAGTTAGGTAACTCTAGATAAACGCGCGCCACTCTCTGGGAGGCAAAAGCTCGCGTGGTCAGCGAAATTCGTCGACCAGCCTAAGATGTATTCAAACGCACCCATAATTTTCGAGAGGATGCGGATGTGTGGCACATTCTAAAAAGATTCATCGCTGCTATTAACATTGGCGTACATTGGCAACATTGACAAGAGAGAGGAGTTTCATTACTGAGAGAAAATCTTTCGCAAACTTGACTTCGGCTAATCATTTTTCCATGTTTCCAAAAGTTGACGCCTTTTTAACCTCAATACACTCGATTTTCGATGTGTTCCCACGCCAGCTAGAAGAACCGTTTAGCTCCCAAGTTTTTGTGTCAAAGCCATTAGTCGATGTCGCCAAGCAGCCATGAAAGCTCTCATTCAGCGTGTGACGCTTCCACACCTTACGTTTTAGTCAACTTCTGGTCTGCAACGCAGATTCGAGCTTTCAAACTTATTTGATCGAATTGTTAACTGTATTCAACCAATAATTATATTTCATCGTTACGAATTTCTCATCTGAAGGCCGTTGAATTTGAGGCAATGAAACCATTCTACCAGAATTCCTTTGAAAAAACTCAGACAACTTAACGTCGAAATTCATATTACTCTGTCGGTGGCAACATGGTTGATATTACTTCGGTTTAAAAAACAAAATGATTATAAATATCATAAACATTGATAATAAAGTAGTCTGTAATGCCACATAATAATGCATTAATTATAATGTAAAAGAAAGATATAGCCATGATTTTGAATAAGTAATTACGCGCATAAATACGTGGTTGTTTATATGATGTATGTAGTTAATTGCTTACCATCGCTGCAGCTCAACGGCTATAGCAAAGATGCTAAGTCCCAGGTAGGTCTTGAACCACCAGGGATTTCATTAATTCTGCAAGCATGTTCAACTCAACAACCATTTCTATCGTAATGCCGTCGAGTGGGATCTCTTAATTTTCTTCCTCGTTCTCTTTCTCTGCTAGGCAAGACGACTGCGAGTTCGTATTCCTATCTTTACAATCATCCGTCAGAGGCTTTATCCAAAACATCAGATTGCTCCTGTTCTCAATGAAATTTTAGTGACTAATGACGTTACATCGGTTATTTCATTGAGTAGAATACTATGATAGCGCTCGTGGAAATGCTAATGAACATGCTAAAAGAGACATGTAAATTGCTCAGCATAGTTAATGAGCCATTGGAGGTCCCCCATGAGTAATCTATCTCCGCCTTTATGAAAAAATCTCTCAATTCTTCTGCACGTGTAATCTTATTCACTGTAAAAAAGTCGACGGTCTGACCACGAGATAATACAGTTGGGGGATCGGGAGGGCGAGTGGACATGGAAGCTGGTTCCACTATGGCTTATTCTGCCGAGAGGATTTTTTATCGAAAAGTCGAAGCGTTTTCATATTTCTTTTCTTGAGGGCGGAGTTAGGAGATCCCGCGACGTAGGGTAGTAGGCTCCGATGCCATAAGTGTGTTTTGAGGATCAAATCTCGCAATAAGTCCCGCCCTGCTATGCGGGTCCCCTATTGTTCAGTCTTCTCTGCTCAGTATCAAACCCATCTGCACCTAGAAAGCGTTTATTTAACACAAGTTAGCCTATACCTCGTGGTCTAGCCCAAAGTGATTTCGAACGGAAGTCAAATGCATGGCACCTCCGTTAAGAGGTCAACCCGCCTCTAGCTTCTCACTCCTCACCATGAACCTACATATCACAGCTACTACTCAGCAAACCGATGATAACTCCTCCTTTCGCTATCGCCTCTGTCTTTTGTCCTTTCTTTCCTCCCTAAAAAATCTTGTTTTTCTATTAAAATTATTCTTTTACTTTATGACTTATTGACTACTTTGCTTTGCAGGTCCGGAATGGCATTAGTGTCAAAAAAATAAATGAGTAAGTAAACAAATAAGTTTGTAGGCAAATATAAATAAGCAATAGCAGCCTCCTTCTTTGCCGTACCTAGATGAAGCTTTAAAATCTGTGTAATTGAAAACCGTCGTGAATTGATCGCACTCTTGAAAAGCCTGTGCCGTACAGATGCTTTGCATGTTTCAGAATTTTCTTGAAATTGATATGTCATCAATCGATTATCGAGTGATGCCAGTCAACTGATGCCATATGCGATTCGAATGGATGCCGCCTACGTTGATCTCAGATCCCGCTTCTCCCGAACATGCACCGCTCAGCATCCTAGTCATATACAGGTAAAAATGTTACGAAGTCAGAATGGGGATACGATTCAAATATCCGCAACCAGTTTGTAATTTACATGGCCGTGTGAGTGCTCATCTTGCCCTGATCCCACGCCTACTGTTTTCAAAAAGATGGAAAGAGAAAAACATATGCAACCGATGATTAGGCTTTGGATCAAAACCCCTGTCATAAAAATGAAATTAGTTTCTATAAAAAAGGCAGCTACTAGGTGTTCAGCTGGTCCAGAGGTTTTACTCAAGAATAAGTTTATCTACTGTATGAAATTAAAAGTATTTTCATACCCTCAGAAGTACTCATAACAGGAAATGATACCTTTAAAAACGTTTTTTTTTTGGTTTTTTGTATAACAATGCCTTCGCAAAATCACTCTCCTTCGAGACCCACTCGTCCGAAAGATGGTCAAAATTCCCCTTATGTTATCGCGCTTGAATGGTTTCAGCCTTTAAAATTTTATACTTCTCTTTTCTACTTTTTCTTACAACAATGGCTAGTTTACTGAGTAAATGTAAACAAATATAACCACAAGTTTATTCGCTAAAACACTGATTGTTTGATTTCTACCTATATTCTATTAAAACTGGCATAATACTAGTAATGATAATAATAATGCTTCATAATACCGACAATTTCCAATGATGCTATTGAACGATTACACATATGCATCCTGTCAATAATTTTGTATAATTTGATGATTCAAAGCCAAATTGAAGGCTTAGTAATATGTTTCTCAGAGTGAAAAAATCGAATCCCTTCTGTGGGAAAGCTTTTAATCCGAAGCCTGGTCTTTGACCGTAAAAAAGCTGTTGCAATCCCCGTACATGATATTTGAGAAGCCCCATGGGCATGTGAGAATTCCAAAAAGCTATGGAAAAGCTGTTTAACGAATTCCCTCACGAACAGCCCACAATAAAATCTATTTCATTTTCTGAAAAACGTTATTCGAAAGGGATTTTCCGCAAACTGAAATCATTGGTCTGTGGTCGCTTGCATCGACCATTAAGCCATAGGCCTTCCAAGTTGAAATAAGGGAGCGAGGCATCGCTGTTGGAAAGGGAATAAACCAATAAGGAAAAAAAGGAAAGGGAATACAATAACCGTTTAGACCGTTTTAGTCGTTTCCATCATGTAGCGTATAGAGAATAATTTAATGATCAGAATGTGGCAGTAAGACAACGTAGGTAAAGTGGTGCCAAATGGGTTTTACCACCCTCACACTATGACATCGAAAACTGGATCGATAAGTCTGGGGATGTTCCATATCTTTGGGGTATGATGTTGATTGGAATTGAAATATTATTTTTCAGCATTCCTGCCCTTCTTCTGTTAGCTGTTGTTTTTATCATAAAATGGAGACCTTGCTACGAGTTCAGCGGCATGAAACATTGTTTCAGGTACGTCTCTGGTTTTTGTAAGTCATTCGGTGAAAAAAAACTCTTGTCCTCAGAGATGTCAGCACGGTTTCGTTGTAACGCTTCGCGACCGCTCGCTTCAATGCATATTTTGCAGCTTCTCTCGGAAATAGCATTTGATTTCGTGAACTTGACAAATCCTCACCACGCCGATTTTATCGACGGTACTGAGAAACCAGTGTTGTTGGTGAGCCAGGCTTGACACTAAGTGAGACAGGGAGAAGCATTGCTGTCGCTTTCCCACAGCCACGCCAAGATTACCAAGTTTTTCGGGCTGGAAACCGAAAGTAATGCCCGAAATCTGCTGAGACACCATCACGACTTTGTGATGGCCCGATTTGATACCGCAGTAGGGAGCCTTCTATCCAAAAAATCTACCTCAGTTGAATTCCAATTCTGGTCCCATCGAAATGGAGAAATTATGGGTTTGCAGGCGTGCAGCATTCATGAGAACGACCTACCTCAGTAATTTACTCAGTGGTTTCCATTAGTGAAACCATTCACTCCAAATACCGCTGCCATAAAAGCATATATTCCATTAGGAATGACGAACGGCAAAAGCGGTAGTTCAGTGAACAAAGGCGGATATATGGGGCTATTCACGCGCTACCACATCAAGCTCACCAATATCAAAAGAAAAACGCATAGAATATATAGGTATAGATCGGTACCTATTGACTGCCGAAAGAGCGTAGGCCCCAAGAAAGAGAGAGGGACCACTCAAACAGCGTTTACGTGGAGTACTCGATGCAGCTTCCAGCTGGTAAATCATCGAAGGGACTCCTGCCACCAGCTAGCGCAGTTCCCAGTGGTCACTAGGGTTCGTCCCCTACAGCTCGCCCATATCCCTGTCTCAACCTCTACCTATCAGGCCCTACTAACCGCCAGCCAACCCTGATTGACATAATCCTTCGCTGGGCCACGGTGGGTTTAACAGCTAATCCCTTAGATGATGAGGAGCCGAAGGTCATTGCATCAACAGCACTGCTTGAGATATTCTTCAAGGATTTCTCCATTTTCAGATGGTATTTCTATTGCTGTAGCAAGGAAACGCTTAAGGAAATGCAAAGTGTTGATCGCGAGCGTATTCTCACAATAGATGCTGAGGTCAGTTCAGAAGGTCCAAATCGAACGGTGCCGTTTTTGTTTGGGACAACACGAAAAAAGTGAAACAAATTTCAGAGCCTTGCTTCATCGTCGTTCTACGACTCGCCTCGATTACCGTTAAAACGGAATTCGATTGAATTGTGCTCAGCTGGTGAACGCCAGCCATCTATCGTCAGATTACATGATTAGCCATATTTTTCAATGCTTATAAATGTTTATTTATTCAGATGAAAATAAAGATTTTTAAATTGCTGTGAGAAACTTGGCTATAACTTTCGGTAAGGTGATCTTATCTTTCTATAAACTTTACCTGTATAAAAACCGTTAAAATTTTTGTAAATGCGTCATGTACATGCAACATAAATGCGTGTGGAGACTTTAAAAGTATTTAAATTCATGTAAGTATTTTTTTCACGCATAGGGTAGTCGATTCAATTGGAACAAACTATGAAAGATTCAACGTCACAACCGCACGAACGTTATGGGCATGCGTTCCGTTTGCAATCGACCGCTTTACGCGCACAGATAGCGGTTGCCCCGCCCCTTCACAAGAAGTATGAATCCCCCGGAACAGACGAAAATATTCTCGAAATCAACTGATGCCTCCACTTTACCATTGTTTTGTCACCGCTCACCATCCTGGAAAACGCCAATTTGGTCACAACTATCACCAATGCATAGGCTAAGGCGCAAATGCGAACCACTAACGATGGGATGCCTATGAAGTCACACTATAACGCTTTGAACCCATCATTACTCTTGAACAGACGGTCATTAAAGAGAAAACGAATCATCATGAAAGTAGACATAAAGAAGAGCCTACCAAACACTGGGGACTACAGCGAATATATTGAAAGCCACTGATCAAGTGAAAAGATTCCGACTAGTTCCCTCTTTCTATGTATAGGAAGAGCTTGCCTTGTATCATATCTTATGAAATGCAACCAAATAACCTCGCTTCCACGAAACAGTGCCCTCTTCGCGGATCGCAGCAATTTCGAACGGTTTGTGATTCGAATGAGAAAACAAAAGAGAAAAAAACGAGAGTGAATCAGCAACAAGGAACGAAAAATGACTTACATGTAGCACTAATGGTATTATTACACTTTTTTACCCGCTCAAACACTATTTTCATCACACTTCCTATCTACTCTACTTAAACCGAAGCCTTTCTTTAACAGTTCAAAACTGCAACTTTGGAACTCGAAAAAAGAAAGAGAATGCCAAGTACTGTGTGGAAAGTGGTATCGAAAATAAAAACGTAGGCTGTGCACAGTTTTGGTGAGGAGCATGCATAAATGGAAGCACTGATGACCCACCTTCTGCTCCGGGAATCAAAATGAGACGAAGCTGGTGTCGACCAATACTTTGGCGTTAAGCCGGTGTCCTCTTTCATGCGATCAAACGTAGTCAACCTAAACAATGCCTCATGAGAGGTTGTTGAAGTCCAAATAACGGTTTCTATTCTTCTAGACAGACTTCGCTTCTCCGGCAACCCAATACATTTAAGGGCGAACGATGCGGACAACAATGTGAAGATTTGATCTTCTGGCAAAGCAAGCGCAATTGCATGACTACTTGCCAGTCTACCACCTTTAAATACAAAAGCAAACAATTAAACCTTTCCTGCAATGAAGCAGCTCTTATTATTACGATTTCCTATCTGTAAATTGGGAAATCACAACTACAACGTGATCTACCCAGTAGGAAGTAATGCAGCCTGTTGACCCTGTGACTTATTGAACCTCCCACAGAGTAATAGACGCACAGTCGCCCTGTCTCTTGGCGCCCGACCAACCCGAAATTCGAAGGTAATGTTTTTGTGCGCTTGTTTTTTGTTGTTTTATCCCTTCTACTTTCCCATTCTCGATCTTGGACTCTCATCGACTCTCCGCTCTCTCCATAGCCATTCATCTATCGCTCCCACGTTTCAAGTACAAGTGTTTCGCGACGGCTGTGTGGTGATGCAGGATCGCGTGCCTTTGTTGATTTTCGCCCCCGACGGCTGCCTAGTTGGCAAGCATTATGCTTCCTTCCAGTCGCAACGATTTCAACCTGTTTCCATTCAACCTTGAACCTTCCATTCAAGACTCTCCCCACACCAAACATAGTGCTTTGCTTGCTTATAGGAATGAATTCCTCGAGCATGAATCGTTTCGTTCGCATCTATTTGGTCGCATCCATTGCTAACAACTTCATATGACTTGATATCCATATTCAATCTGAAATGCACTAAGATTTCAATTTTATTCGAACTCCTGGTGAGGTATCTATATGCGCATTTGGCTTACTTCTGTGACTAACCCCATCTAAATTATTGGACAAAGCCACCATCGCTTCATGGACGGGTATCACATATCCAGCCCATAGGTCATTAAATTGATGATCTGATGATCAGTTTTGGGATTTGATCCCTGGATTGTGCTGTTTATGTGTGAGAAAGTTTTGCCTCGTCTTCTGCCTCACAGAGGATGAAGGTGACCAAAGATGAAGGATAACTTCTTTTGGCGTCCCATTTTGTGATGCATCCCTGCATCCAACTGTCATTCGGAATCGTAGAGGCATCATGAATACATATATGGCCTATTTGATGGCCCGCTAACTTGCAGTGATGGCCATTCAATGTTCAAACCAATGCATTTATCCTCTCCGAGTTTAGAACCGATTGATCAACTCCAAGAGTATAGATACTGCTGCCCGCACATCCGCCAGTATCAATTTATTCGAAAATCATTAGATTGATAAGAATAAATATCATGGTATCAAATCTAGGAGAAAGAATACCAGTTGTCCCTAGAACCATGGCCCCTTCATTCGTTTCTTGGAAACCATCAAGATTTATGAGCTAGGCGCGGAAGATTCTCAGCCGATCCAGTTTCTGCGCATCCTAATTACCGATGGCCAGTTATGACATTAAAGGCAAAGAAGACAGAATTTTCACTGTCGATCAACAGGCACCCCTTCGCAATAATTGGACAGGAGATAGGCTACACCCACTCACCCATGCATCCAATTGAGGGATGTACGACGTTCATTTTAGTTTCGATGGATGAAAGAAATTTGGAAGAAAAATCAGCCTTAAAAAAGGCAAAGAAGGACTAAGCAGCAGTGTGGGGTTCCCAAAAGGAGGAGATGACTTTTTCCCGAAGGCGATCAGAATCACCACGTAAACTCTTGTTAGGACAAGAATTTACAAGTAAGGAATGAAGTTGTCATGGCAGTACAAACGTAAACGTGTTAGACATGTTGGACGACGGGGAGAGCAACGTGGCAAGGATAGATAAGCGATAATTTGATTAGTGACGTCACAAGTCCCTTCAAAGATAGCAAGCCCTTGCCGCCGTTACCACGACTGTCTTCGCCAGCTCCGCCACCGACGCCACATGGACTGTCGTCTCCGCCCCTAATTGTCCGACTTGTTCAGTTGTCGGCCAAGTAAGTGAAGTTATGCAACACTTGGGAAATCCCCAGGGTTTACGATAGCTGCTCTAACGAGCACCTTGATTAGAAGAAGTGGGCACTAGGCGATAAATCTTGAGTCATGAGGAGGAGAAGAGAATCCCAAAGAAATGGCGTGCCCTCTTTGTCGAATGACGGCCACTTTGCACTTAAGGATAAATCCAACCGATATCCCAGGTTTCTTCAAACTGAGCGATTCTTTGCTCCTTTGAACAATCCCTCGAGTATCGTTTTGTTTGTTTTTCAAGGCTTAATCTCAACTACCACATCAGATTAAACAATAGGGTCAAATATTTTCTTGTTTCTTCAATCAATAAATCAATAAGTTAAATTAAAAGTGAATTACTCAATTACTTTATGTAAGCACCCTTTCCAAAACACCAGGACAATACCATTCTCCACCTCCACCTCCACCTTACGATTCGAATTTTGAGTATGTTATGTCAAAGCCATGTCAATAGTTCTGTTTGCATAGAATCTTTCTAATTTTGGTGCTTAAAATAGTCATTCATTATCGGACGCTCTGATGATTACACATGCCACCCCCTCTGACTGCATGGAGCTAAGGATCACATCGATTGGCCAGTCTTCCCCTCTCTTTGACAAAAATCAAAAGAGGTAATCATCGAAATGATCTTGCCCTTCACATCAACCGGCACCGTTTTGTGGAACACTATGGGTTATGGCACAAGTTTTGTCACTTCGGTATCTTACTCATCAACTAAGGATTCCTCCATACAAAATAATCATTTCTGACCACAGCAGTTGCCTTTCTATTTCGTAGCACCTTTTTCGTAAACCCTGTATTACTACTTTGTTCAACCATTTGTAGTCTCCGTCATCAACCGACTCTTTTCCACGACAACGAAGATCAGAATTATCCAGCTAGCCGTTTTCGATACTGTTTGAAAGCTGCGCAACCACTAGAAGTCTCTTCCGTTAGTTCTTCTTCTGGTTACAGGAAAACTCCTCGGCTCAAAACCCCTACTGATTGCCGTTTCTGCGCTTGGTATGTTACAGAGTTGTGACAAACTACCTTCATAACGAATTATAAGTATTTCTGACTCTAAGAGAATGATCTGATCACCAAGCGCAGCTTTCATATCTCTTATGTGATGCAGTATCCGACTGTATATAACCGATGAGTGGTGATTCAACAGTATCATTGGCCTTCAGTCATAGAAGCCTCGAAGTACTTCTGCAGAGGTGAGCTAGGCCTGACGCCTTCCTTTCTATAGGTTCACAGCTCCTTTTTGTTTTTGTTTCGAAGCTGAACCGGGAGTACTCATTTTTTACCTCCTTCAGGTAGGCAATATAACCGGCCTTTCTAGGTTACAATGTGCGTGTAGGTCTGACTATCAGTCTGCCATTCTTTCCTCCTTTTGCCAGTCTTTTTTTGTGGACACCCATCTGGTTCTTCATACCATCGACATTCCGCGTCTGGATCCTCTTCTTCGAATTCTAAATCCAGCCTCTGATCTTCATCACATTCTTTACTTCAAAATACTTCCTCTCTTTTGCTATGCACCGCTCCACTGGGCATGCATGCAGAGTTCCCGAAAACATGAAGCATTTTGGAGTTAGTAAGCTTTTTCTTTGACTGGAACTGCACTGCCAGATAAAACGGTCCCATAATAATGCCTAAAAGAAGAATGTACTGCATAGACTCCTAAACGCTTTGCCAGCACAGAAGGATGCTTTGGGACTCATAGTGTTTGAAATGTAAAGTACCCATACCACATTTTAATTTACCCTCCGTAACGGTTATTTCTCATAGATGGAGAACCAAGAAAAAGTGGACCCATGGAACGTGGGGATCGTGGGTTCCACTAACGGCACTGGAATTGATCCAGCTGGTCGCGAAAGGTGGAAACGGTGATAGTAGGAGCCTGCCGCTAGACAAAAGCTCAGGTGCGTATCGATTTCTTGCTCCGCGTACCCGAGCGTCTATTCCGCATTTCCACTATTCGAGATCGATACCTATCTAATGTTCATAAGAAGTAACGCAATACTCACACTATAAACAGTACTCACTACAATAATGCTATAGTACAGTTATAGTTAGTTATACACTACAATAGTACAGTGATGTGTTTGACCTTTATCTAGTTAGTAAATGCCTGGTAAACACAAATATCTAGGAATTCGAAACCCGGGATTTCTTTTCGTCGAGGTATATCAAAGAGAGATGAAGCTAAGGAGATTTTCTGAAGCCTTTGAAAGAAGGTGCTTCAGAAGTTTTGAAATCTCACCATTTTTCAGTACATCCATGTGTACATTAGACTTTGATTGTTGGGGTGGTTCCCTCAACTGTAGCCATTTGCACTAAGTGCCGAAAAAGAAGTGATTATCGTCAGCCGCATACCATCCGACGCCATTTAACGGCGACCGGATTTAGGCAAACTATTAAAGTTCAGCATGCGAAAGGGAAACAGCGTGGCTACTGGAGTCCTCGCCGAACCTGAAAGGTTAGGAATGAATGGGCATAATAGTCGAAGGAATAATTATGTTGTTAAATATGACGATGCCCAGCAAACCGAAAGACAACAACCCAAAAAAAACACGAGGAACACGGATTCACAAAGACACGAGTAAGATCTACGAGATGTCAACCATACCAAACAGGAGATATACCGACCGTCTTACGTCGTGCGACACGAAAGGAATGATCTTCTCTGGCGTCGTACGCGGCTGGAAATGTGGTCCTGTAAGGAAAAGCTTGAAAGCCATTAACCACTTTCGGTAGCCTTTCCTCTCTGGTATGGTCGTTTACGTTGTGTTGTGCTATTCCGGCACCTCGCCTCAATCTGCGATAACTTTTGGGATGAGCCGTGCACCAGAATCCTACCAGAGGCTGAAGATCTTTCTATGACTGTGAACCCACCAGGCAACCTAATCCTTCTACCAGATATCCGGGAGTACAAAACATGATGGGTTTGCTGCCCTTAATCCTTAACGTGCTTCTCAACATTCTTGCTATAACAAAGTAGACAATTCACCTTGAAGAATATTTCTTCTCTAGCTCCAAAAATGCCTTGTTTCAATTAGAAGATAAGATTTTGAGACGTACGCGGGGAAAGGGAACGAGGAAACATTATAAAGGAAGTGCAGAGAAATTTAAGTCGATGGTCCTGCACAGACATTATTAAAGGACGTGTAGCTAGTTGGAAACCTATGCCACTTCAAAGTTGGCGCGGTGTTTTGCTCGCTGATGGGTACGTTTTTACTAGTTCATTCTCGATATCATCATACACCTGGTAGGTGCCCTTTTCCAGCTAAAACTTAAATCCTTTATCTATACGTGTAATCACTCATTTATCAACAAGTGTAGCGGGCGGCAACATGTATACATTGCCTTATCTTTATTTCATCGCAGGCGCCCGGAAGATAGAGCAATACTTGACCGCTTCCCACACCATATAACATCGGTCTGTTTGTAATACTATATTCTATAGACTTCTGTTTCGAGAATTCCCCTTCCAAAAACATTTCTCTGTATCTTCATCTCTTTGTACTTCCTCCACTTGGGGGAAATTCAAGGTACTGCAAACACTTACAACTGCAAAGCATTGTGGTAGTATTATTTTTATAAGGAGTAAATCTAATTCTTTTCCGATAGGATGCGCTATAAACTTGGTGGTACGGCTGAACTACTGTACATAAAAAGTTGAACGTTTTGCTGAAACTTCACCTCTCGAGGCTATTTATGTCCTGGCTATGAATATGATCTCCATTTTCAACGCTGGTACCTCTAGATGTCAGT
This sequence comes from Haemonchus placei, assembly GCA_900617895.1. Classification (NCBI taxonomy): domain Eukaryota; kingdom Metazoa; phylum Nematoda; class Chromadorea; order Rhabditida; family Trichostrongylidae; genus Haemonchus; species Haemonchus placei. The sequence continues at coordinate 8,189 of UZAF01018526.1, read as the reverse complement.
TTATCCGTCTTTGTCTAAGGACCACGTTTTTCTAAAGCAGTTTCGAGATGTAACTTGCGTACATCTTCTTTGCACCTCCCACATTACTTTATATATCCCTTTGGAGTAATGGCTAAGAAATTTACTGGAAAACTTAATGGTGACAATCTGACACCAAATGAGCTGGCACCCTATGTTTTGCCAAGTGACCTTTTTTTGAGAGTAAAAAACCCTTCAGAACGAATTCTAACCAGAGCTCCTGTGCTTTTCTCTAGTGTTCAAGCTTCGAAAAAAGAAAAGAAATTGCTGTTAGCCAAACCATCTCCATCTTGTTGTTGTCTAAATCATGTATCAGGCTTCGGTACCGACTTCAATCTACATAGTTCTTTACCTTTACTAATAGATTACCCGTCTACATTTCATCATAATCATTACTTTNTGCACCTTCCTAACGATCAATTAATTTTGCCAGATGGCTATCACAGATAAATTGACGTAGCTAACGAGTGTTCAAGGAATGGCCGTACTGATAGCCGTTCGCTCAGTTCAGTAGCCAACAGATTTTTTCTTTTCATTATTGCTGCATTCCTGTCTCTACGGGATTGACTCACTCCATTGATTCCACTGCAATCACCATCAACGTCCAGTCGATAAGAACGCATTTACAGATTGTAGCAGACTACTGACCCGAACTGTACGCGACGGGGGTTGGATACAGATTGACTGGATCCAGCCGTAACTTCATCCAGGAGATTAGAGAACGCAGGAACATGGTTTGGTATTGATCCACCTTCCCCCTCGTTTCCCTAAAATAGTTGTCATGGAAAGCAGAGATTATTTGCTTCGATAAGTTTAGTATTCTTGAAATCTCCTTGAAAAGATAGTTTAATAGAAAACTCTAGAAAGAACAATTCGGCTTTTGTCCATGGGAATTTAGTACTGCGTAGATCCTTTAGCGAAGTGGAATGCCAACTTGTTCAACACGGAGAAAACGAGTGAGTGTGAAAACCTGTGAGTAACGTTGAAGCTACGTTTGCCCAAGTGAAAAAAGTGCATGGTTCCGTCGCCCGCTCAAACAAGCAGTGTTTTTTGTTAGACACGGAGTACGTTAGGGCTAGGGGCTAACGAAAAAAAGAGAGGAAAGGGAAAGGACAATTCTAACGTGAAGCGTGATGGGTCGATTTAAAAAAACGAGTCTTATCGAGTGCTAAAATATAATTTAAATTGTAAGTGATGAGTTAGATGTGGATCTTGGCTTTCTGTGTGTATTAGATTGCGGTCTGTCTGTGTCCATTCCTCGGGCTCCGGCAGATCTTTCCCCGAAGTCAGAAATTAGAAATATATCCTGTCATATTGATTAGACCGTAGATTCTGTCTGAAATAATAGTAGGGTTAACTTAATAGTAGGGATACTATTCAGTTGTGCAGATCCTGGTTGTTAATAGATCCTTTGATATGGCCTACCGTGCCATTTATACTTTTTGAGCTGACAACGTAGTTGTACGAACTTCCCACTAGTTGCTTTAGCACATCTAATCAATAACTGTGCAATGCACTCAGATGTCGCCATTACCGGGGAGGATAGGGCGCAGTTGCAAACCTTCCTCGCACTTCAGTCGACCTCGAGCCATATTCGGCAACCGGTCGTCCTTGGAAATAGTGTCTCGGCGATTTACGATTTTGTCGCTTGCATACCCGCGATTAAAATTGTCCCATGGACTTTCATTTTCACGATAGCACCTCTGGCCATTCTTCAATTTAATATCTTCTAATCCACGATCTCTTTGAAGTGAGTTGATCGATGTGCACAAGCCAGCCATTAATTAATCATTGAGTCCTGAATTCTTTGCGGAATCCCGAAGTAGTACTGTGTGGTACAGCTGTCTGTCGATTACATACTACTAATGGCGGTGCCAGGCGCTACTAACCTTGGGAGCTTCTATGGAATAATCTGTAGAGTAAATTAAAATTCGTATAAATATTTGTGGTGACAAACGCTTGCAGTATGATACTTCAATTTCACTAGCAACTTTCAAAGCGTAGATGGAGGAGTGTCTGCTTTGGGTCTGTATTTGATCAAGCGGCGCGTCACTAGATGTTGCCACTGTCGACATATGATAGGAACAATTTTTTTCAACGTCGCTCATCGTTTGTATAAATAGCAGGAGGGAATTCAGACTTTTCTTGAAAATCGATACGGATTCTATTGGTTACTTGAGTACATAGTTCTTACTTTCTTGCTGATTTGAGGAATTTCGTACTCCTATGACTTTCAACCCACGTTAAAGTAGTACTTCCCTCCTATTTAGCTTCCGCTTTCACCAGTATTATATGTCGATCCGCGAGCATTATATCATTTATCTTATGCATCAGCTAGCGAGGGAGAGTGTCGCGTTTCGACGTTGTAAAGCCCGCAAACTGAGGCGGTCCGCGAAATTACGTGAGGCAGAGCACTCTGCAACGTTTCGTAGATTACTGCGCAATCTTGTTGGCACATGTAACTTGTCCATTTTTGCTTCCTATTCGCTTATTTTTGCTTTTTTCCAAAAGGATTCGTATACAATACCTTGGAACTATTGCCTGAAATGTAAAATCAGCTGGCAATAGAGGTTGCAACGAAGAGTGGGCGCCCTTTTTCGCCATAGAACATTCGAGAAGGTGGTGGTTTTTAGAGGCTGCACGCTAGGCGCTTCCCTCCTGCGTTTGCTTCCGTGAAATGTGATAACTTTTTGAGGATGTATACTATTTTCTATCGTATTTCATTTACTTTACCTATTCGATCGCTACAAATTCTCAAAAGAGAACTAGCTCGTAGATTATGTAGTTTCTGCAACACTCGAGCTCAGAGTGGTCTGCAAAAGTTTGGGATGAGCGCAAGGGCCACAGTAGGTCTTTGTGTTTAAGGCTACTTGACAAAAATAAATCGATTTTGTGAAATTTTCAATCCTTGCTGTCCTAATTATGTAGTGTGCTGTGCAGTAAAGTGATGGTATAATTTCTAGTTCTCTTCTTCTTTAGGGATACCTTTTGCAGTTCGACACGACACCAGGCTGTATTGTATGCAGGGGCCAGGTGGACAGTGGAACATTTACTACTGTGTTTATCGAGTGTGCACTATCTGGGCCGTTAAAACCGGAATGGACAGTACATTCCATTATAATTCGCGCTACTCTGCATTATGTTTCCAATCGATAGTTCCTTTCTCACTACATCGTTTTCTGGGATGACCTTTCAGGAACTGATCTTTTTCAAAGTTGAATAGGTATCACGAATCAATCTTCTTTGGCTGGAACGGTTCTAGTGGTGAACGTTTCTCCAGCTGTAAATTGGAAATCCTTCTGACTGCGTGTTACAGATAGTGATTTGCTGGTTCGCTGGGCTATAATGTATGGTCTTTCGTAGTAGTTTATCATGATAGAACTTCAAAGGAAAGGTGTGACGACCTCGATGCACTTGCCTTTTGAAGTGGGAGTTGCTCCGTGTGTATGACTAACCTTTCTTTTATGAAAATTTCTTATTTACCAACTCCTATTTTCTTATTAAAAAAGCAACCTATTTGGTTTATCAAATGATTTGAAGACTTCCAAGAGCTGCAATGTAGACTGGCGTAGTTTTGCTAAGATTTGATGTGCTCCTTGAGGAGTACATCTACGCTGATTTCCAGAAGTTCATCTACGCTCCTTTCCCTGGACGGACAAAGCAGCAAAGCCACCTTACGCATAGCTTAGGGACCACTTCCCAGCTCGAAATTAGTTTAATCTGACCACGATCTCTTTCTGCTTCTAATAGCGAATTCAAATATTGGCGAAGATTTCATGAGGTAGTAGGCTGATGAATGAAGACATGCAGAGAAGCATGGTTGAGGTAGAGTATTTCTTTTTTAGTTGTTTCCCTTATGTGCAAGGCAAAGAGTTCAGCGGTTGCCTTTGTCTGCTGGACTGTTTTCGATCGAAAGTCCAATGACGTCGTCTCAACAGCGCAATAAACCTATGCAGCTGTCTCTTCCTGTCCTGTGTTCACTAGTATTGCTCAATACTATCCATTATTTTTGTTTTTTATGACTCGTTTCTTCTCTATGCCATCGGCAGAAGGCGNTTCATGAGGTAGTAGGCTGATGAATGAAGACATGCAGAGAAACGTGGTTGAGGTGAAGTTTTCCTTTTTTCGGTTGTTTCCCCTTCTGAGCAAGGCGAAGAGTTCAGCGGTTGCCTTTGTCTGCTGGACTGTTTTCGATCGAAAGTCCAGTGACGTCGACTTAACAGCGCAATAAACCTATGCAGCTGTCTCTTCCTGTCCTGTGCTCACTAGTATTGCTCAATACTATCCATTATTTTTGTTTTTTATGACTCGTTTCTTCTCTATGCCATCGGCAGAAGGCGTGGCCGTTGCTGTGCAGGCGATTCCCTCTTCATCGATTCCCCCTCGCACGTCGTCGCATTAGTTCTCATTGGTCTTTGACCAGAAACAGCCCTCGTATACATTCCTATCAACTAATTAGTTCGTTCCTATGAGACTGCCTTTATTCGCGTGCTTTCAGAGTCACAGAAATATGCCTTAGAACGATCATAATTTGACTTAGGACTCGGTTATGGTTTCAGTTGTAACTTTATGGTATTCATTGTGGTCATTATGCATAGTTATACCTGATGCGACGGTGTAGATGCGGAAACATGGCAGCAGTGTAGATTGTCATACTCAACCTCATTGAGTTGGAACTGGTCGTCATGTTTCTGCGGAAGACGATTCAATCAGAATTGATTGGAAACTTATTGAAATTTCTCCGTCTGATACCAGTACCACTGGAACTGTACTTGAATTTTGTTCACCAAGTTATCGGACAGTGCTCGATGTAAAGTAAGTCTTCTCTTTCACCAATTTTCTGGAGGTTTCGATGAGGTTCCCATCTTCTGGTGTCTGCATGAATATTTTTGAGATTTTTTAATATTTTTACATCTCGAATTTTTAATTTTTTCCGGGGGTTCTGTTGTGCCTGAAGTAGGGAATGCTGAGTTTTAAAACCAACTTGCTCGAAGGGTTATCTGATGCTGAAGCCAGGGATAGAACGGTTTCGATCTTTTTTTTTCAAATTCCGGAGCTTTACTTTTGCGAACCTTTATTCTGGAATTCCTGGTATTCTGTTTTTGTTTGTTTACTCTCGTCAGCTCTTTGCTTGGAGAGGATTGGCAACAAAAAAAACTTTCAGAACATTTTTCGAAGCCTTTCTCATTGTCACTTGGCAACTGAATCATGAGTCAAACAGTTTAGTTAGCCAGAGATTCGCTAAATATGCAGCCATAGTAGCCGGCCGACGCCCTTTTTTCAAATTCTTTTGATTGGCGCGCGAAATCGAATTTCGCCTGAGTGGTGCGACCTCGACGCTGTGTGTGTGTGTGTGTATGAGGTGTGGGTGTTGCGGGAGGTGTCAGACTTGAAACAAATCACGTCTGGCTCCCTACTTGTGATGTCTGCCGTTTTCATAGACATAGCGGACCTTTCTTAGCTGTAAGTGATGTCCTTCTTACGGCTATACATCCGGTCCAAGCAGATGTGCGTGCAATATGCTCTTCACATGTTTATATTAGGTCTTATTCTGTTGTTGACCCTTCTGTGATTGTTGTATGCAACGTGTCTATTCTGCCCGCATAATCCGTATACATAGGAGGCATGATTTACCTCCTTGTGCCCCTATCAAGGCTATTCATCGGTGAGGAAAATAGCTTTCTGTTCCATTCCTATTTTATTTTACGCTATTCCTATTTTATTTTATTCTGGCAGATGTACGCCTTCGTTGAAATTGTTCTACGCCATGAAATTGATTTCACAGATTATTTTAAGCAGATCGGTTTTTTACTCTATTTTCACGGCTTTCAAAAATTTTGGCCCTCGTTCCAGGTTTTCTGAACTTCTTTTTTTCATAGGTTGTTTTCGGTGAGCTTAATCCTTTTGAAAAATATTATACAGCAAGTTTTCTAGAATCACCATGAAAGGACAACTTTAGTTTCCCTTTCAATTCAATTTTTTCAATTTAATTGTTTTTCCTGATTTGTTGTGATGTAATAGTTTTTACGTTTTTTTTCCTTTTTTGACCTTTTAATTGGTTTCCAAGCACGAAGGGAATTCGTTAGGTCATTTGCACTATTTCAAAACTATTAAAGTGTTCTGAGCTATAGTGGGATGGCCTTTTCGTATGGTTGCATACAGTGGAATCGTAGTTTTTACCCATTTCAGTAGTAAAAGGTTTGACTTCTGTAGTAAATCGATAACATTTTCGAAAATTGCGGCAGTCTTTTTTTGTAGAACCGCCGCGACGTCCTTTTCGTAGATATTGGCGGCGGTATTGATTGGGGTGTGGGAGGGGCGGTCGTGAGCCATCTCGTAAACCCATCGGTTCTTCGCTTTCCTCCAACGTTGATAGTGTTGTTTTCTCAATGAGCCATTGTTTTCGTTTCCTCCATAAGTGCACTTTGTTAGAAACGTTTTCACGCAAGAGATGGCTATGATTTTTGTCTTCTTAGGAGTCAAGTGCATGTTGTGATGCTTGGGAAACTTGAGATGTTGCTCTTCACATTTGCTGTTGACCAAGCGATTCTTCATTGTCTGAGAAACTGCGAATTTGTTTTTTGTTTACTACTTCCGTTATTCAGGTTTCTTGGTGAAGTTTTCGGTTGGGTTGGTTTACCTTTTTGAATCGCCGTTCTCCCGCGCGTCGGTATCGCCGGCGTCTGTTACAGTTGTTTTTCTGTTTGGGTTTTTGAGTCATCGTAGCGTCCAGTCTTGTCAAATTCTCATTAATCAAGCCAGTTGACCTGAATTTTGTGACGAAGTCTCAATGATAAACACTACGTTCATCCCCTTTGACACTTTTGTCAGTTATTAACCGGGAATGTTTCTAAATGTTTCCATTTTGCTACCTTTTTACTGCTCGCATGAAACCGTAGTTGTGACCAACGTCGATAATTATTCATACGATCTGATGGAAAAGGAGGTTGCATTCTTGTCGTTTGAAATTAATAGTTTTCCGTTAATTACCCCTAAATAACTTGGCGAATAGTCTTTGGACAAGCTTCCAGTTGGCGGATATGGTCGAAGTTCTCAGGCTATCTCTTACGGCAATACTCATCATAATGGGTGCTTAATAGGGGAAAATGGCCTTTGTGATGGTTTCTGGGAATGTGCCGGAATGTTACCGATTTTATTGCACGGAGATAGCTAGAATGCAGGCGGAGGGGGCGCTAGAATTAGCGACCAGCATGCGCTGCAGAAGGGCACGGCGTTAGACTCTAGTCGGCCTGCGCTTATTGTTCTCAGAGGTCGCAGTCAATTTATGATCGATCGTCTTTAAAGCCAACCGCTGGATATAACAGTGATTCAGGTCATGGACACGTTATGGAGAAAGAAATTTGAAAGGTCTTTGGGCCATTTTTTGTAGAGTTCCATTCTCCCCTCGAATGTCAGGAGCTAATTCTTGGTTGATTCAATTTAACTACTTTTTAATTCTAATTATTCCAAGACTTCGAAACAGTTTTTGTCAGATATGGCTTTGTCACTCGTTTTTTGCCATCTACCTACAACCCCTGTGATTTCGTTAATCTTTTTGGTAATCTGATTTTTGCGATGAGATCTGAACGGTTGTACTAGCTTTAAATTGATTAGGTGAACTTATTATGGGGGATAGGTGGAATTGTTGACTTTTAGTTTTAAGTTAGGAAAGACTTTTTACTCATAGTTGTTGCGATTTTCTTAGAGCATCCTGCCCTATACCTCGTTATTTTTGTGCATAAGCAGTTTTCGGTTGTTAGCTGCGTTCTCACGTTCTCACCTCATCGGCCTTCAGAAGACCTTTGCATATGGGGTTGTCAGTGCAAAGTGAAGTTTGTCGAACACTACATCTCTTCAAGTTTGATTTTTCCCCAGCTCTGTCGTTCCTCTTTCTTTTCATGTGTTTATTGATCGGGGCATTGCATTGCAAAATTGATTTTGGTGTCAGGTTGTAATTGTGGGCAGTGTTGATCGTTCATGACGTGTGCCAGCCGATCCGCTTTGGAGTTGGCAAATGGCCCGCTCGCCACTGGGAGCGCGTCAGTCTGCGTGTCTTGCCGCCAGCGCAGTGACTAGTCACCGCCGCCGGTTTCCATTTCGCTACTGCACGTTTCGATCCCTGTTTATGTACTTTAATTTCGCTCGTTGGGCATTTTGAACAAGCCTAGTTG
>UZAF01018525.1:0-18723 GCA_900617895.1 Haemonchus placei | reverse complement strand
TATATATATATATATATATATATATATATATATATATATACATATATACCAAATCAATCATCTATAGAGTACAATTTTTTTTTTGCTAAAATGGAAATTCTTCTTGAGTACTCAGGTACATTTCGTGCACATTCGGCAAGATCTCAATGAAACTACGGCTCAAGGGATAGCTGACGGTATCGCCGTGGTAAGAATAAGACCGTTCCTCAGAATCTGTTTATTTATCGAGATAAAAGTATTGAACTTATTCAGTACATTACAGTTACAAGGCTTGCCAGGCAAATGTCTAGGGTGGTTGCCGTATCGTTCAGGTTGCCGTCCAGTTTCAACTCGCGACAAAGGGTGAAGCTCTTTTCAATCTCGAGAAGGTTACTGAAGACACTCATAATTTAGGTAAAATGTTGAGTTAATCATAGTTATCTATCACAATCAGCTTAATGCGTGATGGATGGATTCATGGATACGGTTTATCAATACATTGAACATTAACAACAATTCAACCCACGTTATTCAGAGTCCAAGAGTGGAGTACCATCCTATACTCCAGGAAGCCTGTTACCTCCAGACACATCGACCTTCTTCAGATACTCTGGTAACCTTGAGCTTTAGCTAAGTTCTTGTTTCTTTTCCTTACCACAACGCTGGCGCCAATTGGTTGATGACGGGAGAAGGCGTCATCTCTATCTATCCTTAGCATTCCACCTCGCTGCCATATTTTGTTTTGTTTCCCTAAAGGCAAACTCTTTGCTTGTGATTTACTCAATTCCTTCTCCCTGAGCTCTCTCCCTTCCTATCATTCCGTTCTTCGCTGGCCATTCTTCGTTGCCCTCATTGGCCCCTGTCTCGCATTCCTTGAGCATTGGTATGCTGCGAACTTCCTGTCTTTCGCCTGTAGGTACTCTAATTTTCGGCTCGTTTATATCCTTAACCAACTTCACTCCGATTCTCACGCAAGCCTTTTTCGCAAAGTAAGTGCAAGGAGCGTATCTGGATTGGATGCTGAACTAGGAGCTCGTCCTTCACGACAATGTCTTCCTAGAGATGAATATGCTCATTTATCCATGTTCTAGGGGTTGATCGCGATGCTGGTAACACGGAAATGCAGGCCAAATGGAGTACATTAGGTACGGGAGTATAAGTTAGAGAAGTACCCATAAGTTCTAATGTCAAGATAATTCAGTAATTCACTTGGGGCCTTCTCTCAATGGAAGCGGCTCCTGAACTCATAGCACACCTCCAAGCTTTTACAATTTCTCAGAGAGCCCTTCAACTGAGCCCCACTTCCGTTCAAAATGATATTTGAAACGCTTTGGGTTGCATTTTGATAATAGGTTTTTCAGGCTCCTTAACAACACCACCCTGCAGTGAAAATGTTATATGGACCATCTTGGTGCAGCCTAACTACGTATCTGAAGAGCAAGTGGGAGTTTCTATGGTTAAGTGCTATTTGCCAAATCAGCCCAAAGTGGATAACTTCAGCTACAGATTCTTCGACGACATCTAAGAGAGGATGGCTCGCTATTGATTGATAATTGGCGAAAGACTCAACCAATGAACGGAAGGACTCTTTACCTCAACAAAAAGAAGCCGTATGTTCTATGTATAGAAACGTAGTGAAGGGTTCAGGGAAGAATACACCGATTGGCAATGTTCCAGGAAGTGGGCGGGAGATAATGTTGCAGTGTTTGCCCTGCTGAACCGTATAAGACGTTAGCGTAATTCTAGTCTCCATTCCATGCCTACCTTAAAACTACGTACATACCTCGGATCGTGCTAGCATGAATCAAGATCATTTGACACTTCACTATCATCACTCCCTTTTGTTCCCATATGTATCTGGTATCCCACACGGCTTCATAATTCAGTTTCAGCAAAACTTTTTTCCACTAATAAATCTTGTTGCAGCAAAATAATTGATTCGACACTGGATGTCGCAAGAATCATCACTCCGGTCATCGTCTTCTTCTTTATCGTCGTCGTTGTGGTATGAACAGACATCGAAAGTTTCTGGCGGATTCTAATAAGCAGTGTTGAGAAAAAATTGATCGGTAATGACTTATTTCAATGAATAAATGAAGGATTGGAGTTTCTGAGCAGGGTTTGTATCTTATCATTTGTGCTGTGTGCTTTGTGCTCGAGCGCTGGTTACTAGTTACTTGAAGGCTCTGGTAGCATCACTGAATGGGCAAAGAAATTGCCATTGAGGAACACATAGAAGTTTTGCGACAATGTCTTCATAGTATAGCCGAGGTGAATTTTGAAGATTGGATCCAACGAAATTAGAGCTGTAGAAAAAAGAATGGTTCGACGAAGAGCAGTTCAGAAACCAAAGCTCCTTATCGTAAGGCAGTGTTGAACACGATGTTTTTTCTTCATCTCATGGGTAGGGCTGCCACATGAACCGTTTTCGTTGTGCTCTAAAATTCACGTTCATCTTGATTCGAGATCCAGAAGGAATCAAGTCAGGCGAAGGAAATTTCGTACATGAAACGTATGTTCCTTAGAGCCACAGTTCACGATGAAATGATTTTCGATATTTTAATCTACGGTGAGTCCACCACTGATCACCAAATATGCTTGTGTGGTGTTGTCGTCTCGAAACGCTATATCAAATACCGTAAGGACCTAAATATTGCCTTCACTATAGTTTGCCACTCCCGCTGGCATAAGATGAAGACAGAATGCCATGTTTTGATGACCTTATATGACCTTTAACTACATTTCATCCTTTTTACATATGGCTTTTTCATGACGTAGTAGTGGCGGCGACATAACATGGTTTGGTTGTGCTGTTTATTTTCGAGTTAGGTTTACTATTAATGCCACAATGGGTTCTAGAATGTGTTGCAAAGTAGTTGTGATCGTATAAACATGACTCGGTTTGTTTTTTTATTTTTTTATTGGGCCTACGCTTGCAGCCATTTGGCGCGTTCTCAGGCTCTGGGTGGAGGGAACGAGCGTTCAACCATGGCGGTTAGTTGTGAATATATCACATAAGCATTTGTGAACAATCGAGCAAATAAAGCAGCTATTGGACAAGGAGGTGCCATCACTGAAGAACTGCTGCAAAAGAAAAGCGGCAAAATTTTTGGAGATGCTATGATTTGAACTTTTTTGGAAGTACAAGGAATACCCGTATTCGCACAAGAAGCCCTCACCAGGGGTGGAAAAAGGACTGGGGGAGCATCAGAGTACACATCACTTCCCCAACATCAGGACATCATCGACAGACTCTTCCCTATACGTAAATCTGCATCAGCTTATAAAAATCAAAGCTGACATCGTTCGAAACCTGGAAAGAATGCGTAGTCTCAGCGAAGTGGTCAAGCGGTAATCAAATTCTGCTGCGTGAAGCAGCTGATAATGTGCCCACAACAGACGGTGTCAGTTTCATCGTAAAAAAAAAGACCACCCCTTATGTCATTTCTTGCGACATTCAAACCCCACAAGCTGTTGTTCTGAAGATCAGGATCCAAAACAGTGGAACAGAACGCTCAAAATTGTGCAAGTGCACCACTGCCACAGCTCCAACAAAGGAAGACGAAATCGAGCGTTTCAACCAGGAAATAGCGAAGGTTCAGAGAAATAGAATTCAAATCGTAAACTATTGTTCAGGGCAATTTCAACGCACCTGTTGACTTCCGACTGGACGGTACGGAATACATTCTAGGAAGGTACGGTACAGGAGTCAGAAATGACAGAGAAAATCGTCAGACCGAATTTGCAATTCTTGATAGTGAGCAACTCCTACATAAAGAAAGCTACGCGTCTTCGAACATGGAGCAGCACGGACACAAAAGCTTCAGGCAGATCGATGATGTGCTTATGAATTTACGTTTCAACATTTTTGCCGCTTCCACCCTCTGTGGACGGAGCCTATTCCTATAACCTATCATCAGCGTCCCCATTCTCCTGTGTTCCAACCGAATTTGAACTGTCCAGGTCAACCGGAACAGAAGTTATGAATTTTCGGTCACACGTACACGCGCGAACACACACAACCATACATACATACATACATACATACATACATACATACATACATACATACATACATACATACACGGACGAAAAAGCGGACACAGCGGATTACAAATGTGCGACCGTCTTAAGCAACGAAGCGTACCGTGAATGACTAGCAGCTTTTTTTTGCGAAGCCAGAAAGAAGCGAGGGCACGAAAAGCGAAGCCAGATTTTAATGTCTCACGAATGTGCGATACAGTAACCCCCACCCCTATGCCCCACCAACTACCCCGTCGGTGCCCTGGGTGAGGTCCATGGGGCAGGTCGTGGGCAGAGGGGGGCAACTTACTACACGTTCACACAGAAACGAAAATTCAGTACGGGCATTCGGCTCTTACAGTAACCCTCTGGCTTACTAACACCCACCCCCGTGTCCTTGCACAGGCCCTTTTTTCGTCGTATATGTTACGGGTGAAAATTTGCTTATTAACATGGGGTTGGATTACTGTAAGAGCCGAGGGCCGCACTGTATTTTCGTTTCTGTCGCGTTCGTTCCCCATACGTTAAGATCCCACTGCTACGGGCCTTACCCACGGTACCTTCTTGTTGCGTTGTACATATATGTGGCAGGTGTTTGGAGGTGCTTGAGTGTGTGATCGGGTAACTGTGCAATAGTGCATCAAAAGTGAAGGGTCACTTCTCAGTAGTCACCGTAGAAGAAGCATGATCGATGAAACATTCATCAAAAATAGAGATACGTCACTAAACTAGGTTGTAACCACCCATCATTAATGTTTACAATTAGATGTAACTGAGGAATACTGTGCTCCAGTGCAAAGGCCACGTCGCAACCGCGCATTCGAAAGCAATGTCATACTTTGTCGTCCAAGGCTACTCGATATTTATTTCCTAGGTTGAACTTCAAGGATTTTTTCGGTGAGTTTTCTTTTCATTGTGGTATAGGTTAACTTGTTGGTGCTTTGTATTTGCGTGGCCAGAGATCAGTTTATCTGAGATACTGTTCTACTTCTCTTCACTAGTTTTTCGTAAAACTTTGAAGTGATCTATGTGTTCGGCTTACGTCCTCCTCTAGTTACCGATTTCAGGAGCTTGTTGAAATATGAATAAGGAATATCCTTCAGTCACTACGCAGCGTAGACAATTGCTTAGAAGTAGTGTGCCAAACGTTGTGCTCGGCGTAGCGATGCAGGTAGAGTGGAGATTATACGACTACATGTTTTTGTATATCAGCATTCATTTTATGACTTGAAAGGACAACAGTATCACAACAGATCTTTCACAACATTATCTATTTCGTAATTGACTGCTTGCATAATATTTAATTCTTTCAACGCTGTCGTCATTTTGAATTACTCCTGTAGTAATTTTAGTGGATAAAACCGAGCTTTTTGATGAGGATTTTGTCTTCATAGGCCCTTATTGAGAATGCTCAGATTGGGTGAGGTCGGAGCACTATATGGATTAAATTCTTGCGGTACGAAATTCCGAACGGCTTATTTTGCGTCAGGATGCATAAGATAAGCGACGGCTGAGCAGAAGATTGATAGGGTTTTTCATGCAGCCATCGCAAAAGGCTGGTGAAAGATCACCAGCCTTTTGCGATCACGTGACGTTGGCGGTTTTGTCGTATTGCCGCTTCAGAGAAGCGTGATTTTGGTGAGAAGGGAAACTCCAGCGGGCAGGAATTGTTCTCCGTCTATAAACTTATTGTGTGTCGCGCTCTTCGTCACAATTTTGGATAAAATATCCTCCACTCCGGCCAGAGTCGCTACTTCGCTTTTTTGGACTAGCTAGAATCGTGGAGGCAATTGTCGTGGTCACCAAGGGTTGTTGCCTTTTGATGGGTCGCAGCAGAGATGTGCTTGCATAGATGCGCCCATTGATCCTTATGTAATGTGAGATATATAACCAATTGTGGTACGCAAGCTAAAGCGGACATCTCATCGAAGAACGTTTTGAACAAAGTCTTGATTTTTTTGTCGTAGCTCCGCCCCTTCAGAATCTAGCCTATAGGCTGTGGTGAGACCTGGTTTTGAACTCACGCAGATTAACCCACCCACCTCAAGTTGGTCGTTGTTGTTTGCCCCATTTGTTGACTGTTTCTTCACCACTACTGATTTTCCCAGTGCCTGAGCTGTTCTGATTACAATTGGAAAAGTCTTTGCATCGCCCATCCCGGTGCATGGTACCCCACCCCCATGCCCGGAGTTGTATTGAGTTTACGCTGTGCTCTTTTCGTCTTGCTCTATGCAACTTGACCCAACCTATCCAGGTGCTTCTGCAAGTAATGCTAATTTCATGGCAGAATGTGCTCCATATATAGTGCGTAATGACGGTAATGACTCCATACATTGTTAGTGGTGGTTATGATACTATTATAAAAACGGGTTTTACCCGAACTATGAATTTTTGAACGTGCTCCTTTTTTATGAAGGTTTGACAATTCTTTCTTCAACGGCCTCTTTCACTTCATTGGATTCTGCAACGTATTTAGACAGGGTGGTTAACGGTACGCGCCCATCCCACCATGATAATTGCTGAGCTCCTTCCAAGAGCATACAGTCCCTCCCCTCACAGGATTCTAGAAAGTTTTTGAACAGAGTTATGGGCGTTCGTTCATAGTTCCGCTTACTTCGGCGAACGCTCCCCCTGCTACTGAAATTCGACCAATATTTCTTCAGCAACTAAGCATTTTTTCGGACTCAGGATATTTCTAACAAAGTTTTAAACTTTTATGAAAAACACCCTGCACTTAAGAACGCTCTTTGCGAAACGCAAATGGAGCTCACTAAGCTTGCGCTCGCTGGCAACCTTAGCCCTTGCTTATTCCAAAAGTTTTTCTTCCTGACCTCCAGACTTTGGGGAACCGAGCTTTGAATAGGTATATAAAGAAAATAAAGCCCAATAGAGCGCTCCGCCCATCCTTAATTTCCTTTGCACATTTCTCATATTTTTTAGTTTTTCCACCGTCTGGACTGCTACGAAACCGAATTAGGACGTTTTGTCCTCAGCAATGCCTCCCGCTAGTGCAAGTCCAGTCTAATTAGGGGAAGCTTTGTTGAGCAAATTTCGTTCCAGAACGGCAGATATAGCAGTATAGAAAGCTTCCAAGGGCGAGTGAACGTGACTGATGGTATTAACTCATTTTGCGAGTTTGATTGCAAATTGATAGAAATAAACATAACCGGGCGGTTCTACGATATGTCAGTTTTTGTACCGAGCCACCATTTGAACGTAGGGGTTCCTTTTTCTCTTCATCTGCCTCTTTTGTGCAACCTATGAAAATTCCTGCAGCACGTTCTTGCCATGTTTTGTTATAGGCAGTTCTTCCTTCGCTTTACCCTTCTCATTTGCAGACAGGAACTCTTGGTGGCAGGATATGAAATCGGCAGGACTTTGAGATTAACAGTCCAGGGCTCACTCAAAGAATAGTTCTCCCAGTAGGTATAATGAGTTCAAGTCGCTCAGAACGCGGCTCATGGCACTAATTTCTCAGAGCACGATTAGGGTTTGCGTCCCGTGCTAAGCCGAAGTTTTGCTCACACTTTATAGATTCTTCACTCGAATTCTTAGCTTCTACCAACAACTATACTTCCCTGTTAAGTAGCCAAAAATTACGCATTAGTGGAGGGAAACGTCGAATTTCGGCATCTCTCATCAGCATTTGATCGTTGCAGTTTGTAAAAAGAAAGTTGCAATTCTAGGATCAACATGCCTTCAAAGTTGCGAATTCCCTGTTTTAACACACTTATAAGGCTGGTGTGACCTACCTGTATTCAACACAGCGTGTTATAACTTAGACGGTTCCATGTTTCTCCAACAGCGACCATTATTTAAGCTATTTGTAATTGCCTACTTGTGACACTCAGTCGCTTACATCCAACTATTTGAGCAACGAAGTCTTCTTTCCAGATCAGGATTTCATTTTGTAGTTATTACGGTCACCATCATACAGTTCGCTATAATTATACTTCTTCCTTGTAACTTAAAAAGTTCTCTGTGATTTCTAATGTGGTCGATTTTGTTTTTTCGAATTCCTTATCGGTTTTATTGATGTTGCAGGTCGCAAGACGGTTTCTATTTATCGATCCAAAGAAGAAAGCCGTGGCGTTCCTGGCATTCGTTGCGTTGTTATCGTTGGTCAGCTCGTTTGTCACTCTTGATAACTCTCTTTATATCGTTCAGGTAGGTTGGCAACGTGGTTGAATCATAAACTTATAGGCAGTTTCCACGATAAGCTAGATCGGTCAACTCGTGTGATTTGGATAAACCCCTGACCACAATTTCGGCCTCCTTTGCGCTTCAAAATTATGAAGAGGGGAATAAGCGATTATGTCGTTCTAAATGCGCTCTCTTGAAGTAATCTTTTCGCTCGATATATGACGCGAAGAAAACTTTGACTAATCACGATGTGGGTTGGAACGGAAGTTCTGGTCATGTGGTACCAAGGATTGTCCAATATCACGCATGCGTCTATCGGTAATAATTTAAAAACCGTCCGAGTATAATCGATCGCAGTTCTTATTTTCTTTTCTTGGTGATTTCGCATTGGGTACAACTTTACTTCTCAGTCGAATTTAGGAAAGTGCTGGAAAATAGTGTGGAAACTACAGTAGATGATTTAATAAAACAAGGCAAACAAATTACCGTCGAAGGCAAGGCCGTACCAAATAAATACTACCAAGCACTTGTAGTTAAAAAATCAGAGTAGCGTAACAGAAAGGGCGGAGCTCAATGAGTGCGGGAACACTTAAAAATTTCAATATAACACCTATCGTCGAACTGGGGGATGTCATTCGGCGACCGACTCCTTCATAAAAGTCGAGCGTCCGCCCTAGGTACCAGCACGTCGACGCTCGACGCACTTGAGTCTTGACGACGAGCTAGAAAGACGCCTAATGGGTGTGCCTCAAATCACAAAGTAACCTTAAAGCGCCTTTGGAAATTGTGGATACTGCTTTTAAGTAATGAGATGTCAGTTTCAGGTTTTTAGGTTTCTTTTTTTTTTCAGAAGCATAGTGTTTTCAATCAGTATGGTGTTAAACTTGGATGGATGTGGACTTGCTTCACTGTAGGACCCTTTATATGGTTCTCTTCTCGAGCGCATCACAGGTATTCGAGTCGTCTCTAAATAAGAACTGATAGCTTTGGAGGAAGTGGTATTCGGTGTGACATGTAGTCATCTGTTTATGATTACGACTAGATATAAAAGTCATCGAAACTTTTTTGAGGGCCTGTAGTTCTTCATTATATGCTAATTGTTTTCAAATTTCAAAACTGCCGTTAGTCTTAGTGTCGTCAAAATAGTTTTTAGGCAAGACCCTACCATTCGTAGAAACTTGGGTAACCCCAAAAGCCAAGACTTCTTTCTGTCTCTAGTTTCAGCGCTTGAGGTGTCGCCTTTGAGTTTCAGCTTCTGCTGTTGGAGTAGGAAAGAAGTATTGGCTAAAATTTCGTAAAGTCTCATTCATTACATTAAAAACAGTAGGGTGCTGTTTATGCTGATAGAATGGATGCTTTTGTTGTTTTGAACCTTGCTAGCTGTTAGTCACCTAGAATCGAATGAAATTTTCTTTATTGCGAAGCTTTAGTTCAGTGGTGGGTCATCGTTCTGCTTTTTTATTCAACGGACTGCAATTCATTTGTTAATAACAAAGACACCGCGTTCTTATGTGTTCATATTGATTCAGAGACAAGGATAAGTCCATCATCGACCTCTTGCGGCTAGCAGTAGCGACGTTCTGTTGGTATGCTTCTGTTTGCCAGTGAGTTTTTGGTTTACCTTCCTTGTTGTTGGAAAACATCTTACTGTTTCAATGACTGACTTACTGATGTCACTAACCAGAGACGGATTTCACTCCCCAATGGGCTTTGAATGGAGACCTAGGTATATTGGTAGTGGGATGCTGTACACGGATACGGGTACGGAAACTTGAACTGCCTGAGTTTTTTAGAATTTTATGAGATTTTGTGTTCGTTAGATGATAGTGCCAGTCTGAAAAGCTCAATCGACGTCTCGACTGCCGGCTAGCCATTGCATAGTAAGTCTTTATACAATACAAATGCCTCAATAGTAACGAACCGTCGATCGCTTTAAGACTGAAAACGGTGCATCATACGCATGTTGAGGGGTTCTAATCTCGGATCGACATCCGCCTAGACCAAACAGTCTTCCATCCATCCGGGGTCGGCAACGTGGTACCAGACTCGTCTGGGAGGATAAAAGCACTGACTTAAACATCGTCTGGCCACCGCAAGTCATTGTTTAGGCTATATGCCTACTCATGGCGCCACTACGATTCCGAATGGAAGTCGAGTGCGGGGGTCAGACGAGATTGATTAACGCCTAAAACTTCTTCCTCTATCTCTTCCTGAGGCTATTTCTCTTGTGTGTGTCTCAATACTGCAAAGAGAGTGGAATCAGTCAGTATGATCGGCGGGCGTATACATCCTACCCTAAGGGAGAAAGACGAATATAAGCGACATACGAAATAATGCGCTAATTCGAGTAAATTACAAAAAATGTGTTAAAACCTTTAGTTGGTAAGGAGTCTTGCTGTTCAAAAATTTTTGGTGTAAGGAAATTTACCAACATATTTAGCTTGAAGAACGAAATTCTCACCACCCGTTAGGGCTTGATATCGATTCGTCAACCATGCATTTCAAAGGGACCCTGCTTTCTACCAAACTTTGAGCCTTCATGGCTAGTTTGGAAACACTCATAGCTGTTTCTATTTTTGTATTTGAAAACAATATTTTAAACGTCTTGGGTTTATAGCAACCGCTACAAGAATTTTGAACTCACGGAAGATAGCGAATTCGCGTTAAATACCGGTCATATCGTACAACTCAATTCATCAAGCTTTACAGAATGGCTCTTCGAAAGTTTAGAACGGTTATTCCAAAGTAGACTGACCACCCTCTGGGATGTGTAGTCTAACTTTCAAAAGATAGCGATGAAGAATGAGAGTTGATAACTAGATTTGCACTACGCTGTCGACTTGCCCATGGGGATTCTGCTCTCAGTGCAGGGACCGATTTTTATACTAAAACACACCCATTCTAATTCCTCCTATCGGAAGTGCACGATTCAGTGCAGGATTTCATATCACTACATTAGTGTTCGGTATTTAGGCACATCTCTCTCACGGTCAGAAAGGGGCAATGCTTCACCTTTCCTGAAGGCTGTTTTCCATGTGTGACGTAAGGTTAGCGTAGGCTGGAGTTGTAAGTGGTAGGCGTGAAAATGTTCTGAAAGCGTTAAGATGGCATCCCATGGAAGTGCATAAAAAAGCGATTCGTCAAGGATGCAAACTATTACGCCACAGCTTGGGTCCGCACCCTTTCACCTGCGCCATCGGTTAATATCGGAGCCTTTGACTCGATGTTTCTAAATGTCCTAAACCATACGAGGGTAAGTCAACAACCATCACAGTTGACTGGGCGTGGGAATACATTTTGCTACCTGTATTGCTACCAGTATTGCATTCTTCTAGAGTCACTGAACTGTAATTAATTAAATACTGGCTGGCTCCAGGATCTAAGCGTCTTTTTCGCGAAACGGATGTTAATTTAACAAATTTTCAAAATACACAGTCGTGCAAAGTTCTAGAACCTTTCGTTTCCGCTAATTATCGATTTTCATGTTCCACCGATTGATGCAGTGGACTTCTCGGTGTGATCTCAGTATTCGCTACTCACGAACTATGTGTAAAGAGAAAGGTGGTGTGTGGATTCCTGGGTTCGACATTTCTGGACACTGCTTCCTTTTGATATACAGCATGTTGGTGATGGCAGAAGAGGTTAGCAGATCTGGTCCAAAATTTAAAAGTTATCTCGGAGGGTGTTTTCATTGCCTCTGTCATGGGCTATTTTGACTCCACTTAAAATTGAAGGGTTCCGTGCCTGAAAGCGGCTCATTGTTTTCCGTTGTACGAGCCCTAGTAGGCTCGCGGATGTTGATTTGTATCATATAGCACTTAGATTATGTTAGGATGGAGGCGCTGTGCGCTCGCTATTCTTCGTTTTCTAAACGTTGAGTTGTTCTTACAATTGTTATTCAGTTTAGTGTTTAACGTAGTTTTTCTTGTCTTCATAGCCTTATCAGAAGCGAACTGAGCAGTTTTTTTCTTCTCCTATCAGCTATGCAATTGAGATAAGAAGACAGCGGAAATAAGCAAGCGCTGAGCATGAAGCGCTAAAACATTTAAAAAAGGAAGGGACGAAGCTGGCAGCTCTTGCAGTATATCCACCGCACGAGGTAGTGGTCGCTTTCGTAGAGCACCTAAAGTACGTCCGTCTCGAAAAACCTTTGTATTAAGTAACGTTCAATGCGGATTAGGAACTTTTCTGCGTTCTCAATCCGCATTGAACGTTGCTTTCCTTTCACTACTTGAACAGTATCAAGAGAGACACTCGTAAGCATGGCGTCATTTTTGGCCCGTGATCAGATTCCTGTCGTAAATTTCTGGTGACGAAAACATTACTGTACAGAACGAGTCATTAGAAGATAAGAAAAATTTGCATGAAGATGTTAGTTTTGTTTAAACGAAAATCTTGCCTCGAATTCGAAATTTGTTCACTTCGATGAGTCTGTTGGTTTCTGTAAATACTTTGTCCAACTAGGAGTCACGAATGTTACATTTTTCGTCATTGATGACCAGGTTGGGTTAGTGTTATGACTTTGGTTTTTAAGTTTCCTTTTTCCCTCTTTTCTTCTCTTTTTTGTTTGCTGGATTCGAAACTTTTGAAAGCTTTGCAGAGAATATTTTTGAAGGGACATGTTGAAATCCTTACACTGTCAGAATTTTTTCTCTAGATACTATTTCGAAATTGTATTTCGTACTTGCCTGCAATTTCAGGCCAATGCATTCCGAGAGTGGCACCAGGTTGTTCACCGCGACGATGACTGTGGCATTGTTATGAGGGAGCGGCAAAAAAAACGAGTGAAATTAGCGCAGTACTTCGTCGTTGCCATGCTTATTTTGAATATTATTTGGGTAAGCTGTTATCCTCTAACTACGTAGTTTATATGAGCTTTGGATCGTCGTTGAACTCATTTGTTTTCCAATTTGTGATATTTCAAAAAGCTGTCATCCCTGAGTGCTCTCGATTACAAACACAAAGGCTTTACAAAGGCCCGAATCCAAATACAAAGGCTTCAAATGCCCAATGTGTTACCGATAATCACGAAGGCTTTAACTGCCAAAAGATGCCAGTAGAGGCTCCGAAAACCTCATAATTGAAACAATATTGCGATATTTCGAGATTTTGCCTTCATTCATAGGAGTACATAGCATGTGAATATTGTGGGCTACACTCTACATCGCACCCATGTCAAGCTACGAAGAAAACGCGGTGGAGCCGTTTATAAAAAAAACTTGATAGCTTTCCGGAGAGGGCGACATTGTCATTAAGGCCATCGTTGGTGATTTCAGCGCCATATTAGACCCACAAGGACAACTAGAGGGTTACATATATGGACTCACGGAAGAGAATTGAATGAGCATGGTGGAAGACTGTCCGAGTTTATCATTTCGACCCACGTCACCCTTGGTTATTCGCAAGATCCGGAAGCCCTATCATCTGCGGTAGACCTGGAAGTTGCTTGGTGGACATTATAAAAAAANAAAAAAATGAAATGGAGAGCATCTTCAACCAAAACTTTTGTCAGACTAACGTCACTGTTGGTTCAGAAAACGAAGCCTCAAGTCTCCAATCAGTTGGAATCACTCGATTTCCTTTGCGAGTTTATGGGGAGATTCCGCTATAGACACTATCGAAGAAAGTGCAACCAGCTCGTCAAACATGATACGATAGTTCTAGGGAAGTCGAGAGTCCACAATTTGCCAGGTGACGTCTCTCTTCGATGACTCTCGCGCTGATACGCCTGCGTAGGACGGAGCGAGCTATAGCAACCATCAGTTAACGTCTGAACTTGCGAAGCTATGCAGGGAAACGATAGAGAAAGATCTGAAAGTGAAAAGATTCGCAGTTAGGGACAAAGCCGCCGAGGCTGGAGAGAGTATCGCAAAGCCTGTCGGAGCTTCGCAAATAGCAAGACCAAGATGACTTCCCTTCGTCGTCCTGAGGGGACAGTTACTGCAACTCAAAGGGTAATGGAAAAGACTATCTGCGGCATTTTCCTCAGGCAGCCACGCCCACCTGTCTACCTTCCGTTCAAGCAAGAATATGTCCTCCCTTCTGGTCTCCATTCTATTTAAATTTCGACATGTGTTTCTGTATTTCGACATGCGATCACATAGATGCAAATTTGTACGGCGTTTGTATCCTGTTATGATGGACTAAGGAGTCATGGTTCAATAAAATCAATCACATCAGCACGTTACAAGATTCACCAGACCTGCGAAAGTACGGGATGCCGTTTTGTCGTAGATTCATCGATCTGAAAAAGGCTTTCGATGCCGTCAAGGCAGGCGGTAGTTGAAACCTCGGGCCACCAGGGCACTCTTACTCCATATATGAGGTGCTCCGTGAGCTCTCAACATCATTCCAGAATTTCGCCATTATACAAGGAAGTCATCGTCAATCTGAAGAGAGAGATTCAGCAGGGATATCATCTCGTCCAAACTTTCAGTGCCGCTCCCAACCACACCTGCGCCGCTTGAATGGAGAAGTCTCGGACGTGAAGGTTGACGGCTAGTACTGACATGGTATCCGCTTTGTAGGCGATAACGTGCTTACAACACCGAACATAGAGTTGGCTAAACTAGATTTGGATGAATTTGATAGTAATTGTGGGAAGACTGGTTTACAACAAACGATGTTCATAAATACACGGATTGGTTCGTGGCGCTGCTTTTACTTTGAACGAACTAACTGAATGTTCTAGGTTCATGTACTTACAATAATTTCAGAAATTAATAGGACCTGAATCACCTAGCTCCGAAACTGGGCAGAAGGAAATGTGCGACTTGTAGAGTATTTGAGATTTTGAAGGAGTAGTGAAGAAGCACAGAACAATCGGCTAGCGCCCACCATTCCCATACTATGGTACTTCCTGCTTTGGCACGCGCTCGAGATACGAACTCTACGCAAGGTGGATGAGCTTGCATAGAGCTGCTTTCATCGCGATCTGGAAAGTGCAATGCAAGGAATTTTCCCATCAGGAATCTCGCGCGTGTGCAAAGGGGAATCCAGAGATCAGGAGTTTCAACCTCGTTTACCGAATAAAGGTGGGGCGCTTTTGTTTACGCCAGGAAATCGAAGATCAGGTGGACCAGATGTGTTATGTGATAGCGTGATGACCTTTGGATCAGTGTGGTTCTGACCGGATCCTTCGGGTATCAAGCGAACATGAGCACAGCGGCTAGCGCGTTTTCCAACCGCAATGAACGAGATCGATGCTATGCCTCGTGTCCCTCGAACAAGGACAATCCACTGGACTCACTAGCTCGCGATAGAGACGAATGACACTTTACTGGCCTTGCTCGAAGAACTTGGTAATCAACGGGACAGCAGTTGATGCATTGGAATGCAGTTATACTTGGTAGTTTTTCAGATTTGAAAAATCAACAGAATCATGTTCATTGTTTTGCCTCTACTAACCTCATTTAGTAGAATAATCTTCCCGTGTTCATTTGCGAGTGAAACATGAATTGCAAAACCAAACCTTAAAGGTTTTAAATAGTCTGGCTGTGCAGTCTTTATCGCACGTTAGACCAATGACTAAATATTTTCGTGAAATTGGGGCTTCGGGTAGTTGTTAAGTAGAAATTGAACGGGGTCAGCTTACGAGCATCTTCCGCCTCCAACCTGATACTTGGCATGACACTCAGCACAGAAAAAAACCATCCATTAGACACAATTATGATATTATGATTATTCATTTCCGATTTTCAGATCAAGCAGCTCGCAATCTCTATTCTGTATTATCATATAATGATTGATAAAGTAAGCTTTTTCTAATCTCCACGGTTTTTCCTATTTCGAAGTAGAATAGGTCATTACCACAACGAGTTTATTTATATAAGAATGCTCCTTGAATTTCAGATTGCTGGTGCTTTGGTAGCCATATTCTGGTGGTACACTACTTATCATATTCTTTACCCTAATGGTTTCTTACAACCCCCTATACATCGCACTAAACCAATTGCAAACAGGCGGCGATAGTTTGCGATATTAAACAGATTCTAGTCCTATAATTTGGTTTATTTTCTCAAATACCCTCAAGCTACAACGCCAATAATTAGGTTTTTCTTGATTTCTTTAGCATGAAGCTTCACGCAAACCAGTAATTTGAAAGCCATCAAATTTATTGATTTTATTCGTTATAGTTAGATCTTGAAAGAGCCAGTTTTTCTAGTATCTCGATTGGCATTTAATTGTAGTTGAAGTCGAAAATGGTAGATAAGTAAATAAGTACATGCGCTATTTTACTGTTCTCTTCCAGAAGACTTCAAAATAGTACGGGATAAAAAAGTTACTACCAGTATTTCGAAGTGGGTTATATGTTGTTTAGGATTCAAGGAAAATTTCGTCTATCAGGTGTTGGAAGGCTTTCATTGGCTTGTATTTTGATGCTGATAATTTATGCTTTTAGACTTGGCCTTTGTGTTTCGAGAATTAGATTGAATGGTATTCGCTACGTTTCAAGAGCTAATAAAGGTTTAATTATAGTTTTTGAGATAAGGTGCGAATAACTGTATTGTTAGGCTCTCTCTAAGAACTCGATAATTAAAAAGGAAAAATTGGATAGGTTGGAGTTCCAAACATGTGAGTATACTTCTAAGAACTAGTTATATAGGTAGGCTTCCTTGCATTATGAATGGTTGCTGTTGTGAAACTCCCTACATCTTTAAGGTAGTCATCAAATGCTACTTGCAAACATTGACATGCGAGAGGCGGGAAAGCAGTATGAAATCTTGTGGTTTCTTGAATATCTGTACAAAAAGCTAACGAACGGTAAGGAGAGGAAAATTCAAGCGAAGAAAAGCCAGGAAGGGGTAACAAGGCCAGTGTTCCCAAAAGCAGATCTACTACAGTGGTTCGTTTGCCAGTCGATCGTGATCCTTGGTTTTCCCATCAAAAAAGGCTCAGAAGCAGGACTTATCGAAGTTGTAGGTGGGGCGAATTATCATACAAAAGCTTTACTGATGTTCCTATCGTGTGCAGAACTGTCGCATCATTTCCGACCTCAACAGACAACTTTTCAAAGCCATTCCTCAACAAATAAAACAATCAGGTTATGGTTATGAACTTCGAATGTCAAGTCTCTTAAAAAGAAATCTCTATAAGAACAGCAAAGTGGTTTTTTAGGAAGAAATCGGCAAAGGCAAGACTCTCGTGGTTTCCGCTTTGCCAGCGTGAAAATTAACAAAGACCTATTACCCAGATAACATACTGGTGGGCGTAATGAAGCACTGGGCCAACTCCACTTTCTCAAACAGGTCGCAGTCCTTGCAGCAGAACGGTATCCTAGCCCCAGAGCAGGTAACGGTGCCCACGGCAGCTGCTCGACTTCATTAGGAAGCGGAATGGCCATCCTGCTTCCCCGAGTCTTGACCCACTTGACTCATCTGTATAGTCCCTGATCAGAAGAGATCCCTGACAGGTTTGTATTTCCAGTTTAGAACCTTAGAAAGTAAGACTCAAAAAAAAGTGCTAGGAAGAAATAGAGGGGTACCTGAGTGCAACGCGCAAGGAGTTCGAGAACAATTTGCCCTCTATCCGCACTCATAGGGGATATTTTGAAATGTGATTGTAGCACATAATGTTAGCAAACGTGCATATAGATTATTTTGCCATTCATAGCTTAGAAACTTCAAGTTCGACATTGCCGTGAATTGGCGCCCATAATTTCAGGACACCTTGCAAAGGAAATCTTTGTAAGTTAGAGGGGTTTGATAGGACGATGCTATTTGCTCTTTCCTTTTCAGTGCCGCTCTCAAAACATTACGTATCATTTGGAATGGAAAGGCTTGGGAGTAAACGTCGATCACCGCTACTTACATCACCTCCGCTTTGCAGACGCCCCTATAACACTGAACATCGAGCAGGCAGAACGAATGGTGGTCGAACTCGAAAGCGCTTGCGGAAAGGTCAGCTACTATGAGCTCGACGAAGACGATGTTCATGAGAAATGGTTGGTACCTGATGCTTTCTCTACGTTATACGGAGCTAATACGCTCTCCGAATGCTCTGGCGACGTGTATGCAGGTCGAGAAGCCTACATGCTGAACGACCAAGCTCCGGAGATGAATAGAAGGAAACGCGGCATGGGGAGCATTTGACGATATCGAGGGTGTCCTTCCTGCTTTGACACAGGCCTAAGGCCTGACTTACCTGTGCGTTCTGACCATACACACATACATACAATTATTTGCGAAAGGGAGTATGGAGGGAAATAACCGAGCTTCTTCTTAACTTCTTCTTCGAAGTTTAATCTATCCATCCATCAAGTTAGAGGGGTGACTGCATTCAATTTCGATTTTTTCCAATTCATTTTTCACCGGTAGGTTCACCCGCTCTTATCTATGGAATTTTAGGGTAGTTGATGTCACTACTGTTTTTGAAGGTTTCTTTTTTGAATATTCGGTGTACTGCATTTTCCATCATTAAATGTGCATTATATTCTTTGTCTCAATGTGTACATGCTAATTCACTTTGAGTTCATCGCCGTCTTTATCTGTTCACACACGGCAATTAACGGCCATCATTCAGTTCCAATTAGTTCGTGGATGCCTTCGCTGAGGACGAGCCATTATAAGCTAGTCAATT
>UZAF01018524.1:12135-26167 GCA_900617895.1 Haemonchus placei | reverse complement strand
AATATTAAGTATAGCGAAATCCCGTTTGCATTATCCTGCACCTTCTCGAACATATCTCTTTCTGTCACCTTTCATACCCACACCATCATATTACCTATATCCTTCCCTAATACCGCCTTCTCATTTATACCCGTTCACACAGTGTTGGGAGTAACTGCGGCCTTATTTCGATATGCATATTTACCCACTCGTTTCTTGTGTATTCTAGAACCGGGGCTGGCACGGGAAAATCGAATTAACTCGGCCTCCACGGTAGTTATACATTTCAAATTCACAGTTAAACATCTGCCCAATCTTTTTTAGCATTGACATTGGTCTTTAGCATACCTTTTATACAATTCCAGTTCATCGGTGACGAATTTCCGCGAGAAGCTGATAATTTGCATCGAGTGAACGCAATCACTGTACGGCTTGGTTATCCGCTTATGTTAGCTGCTAACTATGCCGCAATCTGGCTGCTCACACTTATTTGTGCTCAGAGATTCCAGGTTTGTTTTATGCTATTACCCAACCCCATTGGTATACTTACCTGAAACCAAGTAGGCGTGAGTCAGAGTAGGAAGTCAAAGATCACGTAATAGTTACCACATCCGTCAACAAGTCACTCGGACTTTTCAGGCCATTTGTCACCCATCAAATCCATGGAAACTCCGACTCACATGCATTCGACGGAGTAAAGGGGCGGTAACTGTTGTTGTTGGAGCCGCTCTAGGTGAGCCCTATTTCATATGATCGATCTAATCGATTATTGATTGGTATCTTGATTCGAGACTTGACTAACGTAGACGTTTATAGGCTTGAATGTTATCCGTTTTTGGGAGATGGAGTGGCATGCTGATCACGGTGGTATCGTAAGCTCAGGATTACGGTAGGCTATTCTTACAGAATTACTAACATTTGAAAGTTTTTTGTCGAGCTGTAAACATATTTACCTCAAATGGTGAAAATTTCCTATTGATAGATCATTTTCCATCTCGGTCAGACTAAGTATTGGGCATGAATTCGGGAGTAATCACATTTGGGTATCACGAATCGCAAAGTAGGATAACCAAAGCTGCGTACATGGCCATAAATGGATAAAAAGTTAAAATATTATAAATACAATTTTTAAGGGTAATGTGATGATATACAAAAATTTTTGGCAGTGGAGTCTGGGCTTTCTCGAGAAACCCAGGCTATTCTCGAGAGGGTATGGGATGATTGAGCATCTCGGGCATCATTGAATGGCACATTCTTTTGATGGATGGGCATGGCATTCTATTTGGAAATTGATGGGAAATAGAATATAATGAGCGACAGCAGCTATTTTTAGGGATCATTTATTATACAAAGTGATACAAGAAGGAATTGTCTACGGCTTAATTGTCTATGGACTTCCGATATGCCTTCTGTTATGGTTAAATCTGAACACTATACAATTAATACGTGGTGAACAGGTGAGTTTATGAAAATTTCGAATATTTCCAAATATGGATAGCAGAATGGACAAATGTGTCGCTACACTCAGATGTCTTATAAAACCAAAGTCCAAATCGCTTTTTTTTTNTTTTTTTCTTTATTTATTTATTTTTCTGTTTACGATGGTATCTCCCTTTTCTTCTAACCGAAAAGTATTGCCTTAAACATCGTTCGACTTCGACACCCAAACGTGAGAATAAATGCGCTTATACGATAGCCCAGAGATCCAGATTTGATTAGGAGGTGTAACCCACTTATCCGTTGGTCATTCCAGCTTCATGTGCAGGCATCCCGACGATCAGCAGAATATCGAACAGCTCTGATGACTGTCTGTGTATTTGTGTTCTTCTTTCTGTGCACTACACTTTCGGCATCGATCAGACTGTTTATGTGAGCCTTTAAATTATCGATTGACTTACAGTAATCTTTTCAAGCTACCGTAATCGTACATGATTTAAGGATAACAGCTGGTGGTCTGGTCGATCCGCTAGAATTAGTATGGTTAGTGGATTTGTCGAATCTGCTGATGAACATTAATGCACTAGTCACGCCTATTATTTGCTTTATATTTACCAGAGGGTTTAAGGTAAGAAGTAATCTAATATTTACTGGTCTCACTTTGTTTATTTTTTCATTTATTTTTACTAGTTTATTGGAATAAGGGAGCCGAAGGTCCAAATTATCCCGAGTATTCGAGATTTCTATGATGAACCTTCACCTAGTTATATTCCACCTGCCACTACTGAGCGGGGTTTCGCACAACACTTTTCAGAAGACACTCATTATCGATTTGAGAGATCAATATTGATCTGCAGTTACAACATACCTACGACCTGCCTATTTCACGTCCTACCGTATCACTCAATTCTTTACAGGACCTCTTCTTTGTGATACGATTTGCTCCGCCAAAATGTTCGCCTGATGAGAAGGATTTTAGTCCTCACTTGACGCCAATGCTCTCGTCTGCAGAATATCAACATTTATAGCCTCATGACCTTTATCGATATAATTTTTGTCAATATCAAATAATAACGCTTTAACTCAATGATTTTGTGGTTCAACAGTGTGATTTAATTTTTGTATTATATCAAAATAGAAAAATAAAAAATCTTCAAAGTTTTAGCATCTATCATCAAGCGTTTTCGAGACGCCGATGGATTTTTCCGTTGAATGTGTTAGTTGTGGATAGTCTTATCCTGAGCGGCCGAGTCTCGTGTAGTGAGAACCAACACCGTATCCTTGCCTCAGCTGGAACCTCAAGGGAAGAGCATGAGTCCAACTAGTTATTCATGAAAGCTTGATGTTCTCAGGCTGCCTCGGACCACCAGCTTTCCGAGTCCGGTCTTTCGGGCTCTTTGTTATAATCCAATCCTGTAGTACCGATGAAGTCTAGAGGTCTTATGTCGTCGAACGATCCCGTTCTCGAAAGTGTCCAGATAATTCTTGAAATACATCATGCTGCATTGTTGTATCCCGTTTCAGGCCCCACCCACATCACAAACTCCGCCCACTCTGAGAGATGAGTGAGATGAAGCTGTATCGATGGAGTACGGCGAATCTTACAATTAGAGTCTTTTGCGCAATTGAATGCTAGGCCTTGAATTATTTGAACAATAATAAACCTTTCTTAGATATTCGAGGGTTATTCCCTGCGTAAGGTACAAAATAATTGAGGGCCCCCATGGGAGTTCCCGGTCGTGCAATTTATAGACTTTCTTCGTTTGACCACAAAACACTCGTTCTTCCCCTTTCTCCAACATTTATCAGTACAAATTCTTGATGAACTGAAAAAGTTCAGCCTCGTAAAGATACCTAATTTCGACTGCTTCGTTGTTCAAGAATTCTGCCATCTAAATCAATCAAGCGGTTTTTGACTCATTAGTTCAAATGTTCGAAGAAAAGGGCACATGTGCCATGCACTCAGTCCCTATTTCCCAAAGGGAACCATCTTTATGTGTAGAATTATATTAAAGATGCCATTCTACGCGAACCAAAGAAAGAAGAAAGATTGAGTAATGTCGCACGACATTTACTGATTTTTCGTTTCCGTCCTGGGAAAGCCATGAACTTTACTGCCCAAATGGGAGATGTGCCGGTAAAAACAGTCGAAAATTGCTCGTACTCCTTCCGAAGTAATTTTCTGAGGTATCGAAGAATACTTAGAATGTGCGAGAATTTGGTAACTCCAGTAGGTATCCTAAGGAAAAACAGTAAACAGTAAACAAACAATATGGATAGTAGCGGCAGCTCCAGGCAAAGAAATGTATGGATTTTTATTTTTTTATTTTTTTTTTGGATTTGTAGTTGTTTGGAATTCTTGTATATCCCCTATCCCACCTCATGACAAATAACCGAAGGAAAGGTGAGGACGTCATTCAACTTGGGATTTATTAATATCCGACAGACCACTACGCAGGTGGAGAATATTTTCTGCGTCATAACAGATCGTCACTACTAATACCGTAATTTGATTATTTTTGGCTGTAAACAACGCATAGTAATACTTATTTATTCCATTTGCTAATCAAAAAAAANAAAAAAAATGAAAAGGCACAGTGCAACCTAAACTCATACAGTATAATACACTATAAAGCGACCCGTTTAACTACATGAAACCGTTGAGATGTTCACCGAATTTGCATGAATATTAGAGCATCGTATATAGTCCAGTGCCGCGAAATACCAGACGTCGCGCGCGACTTGCGCGCGACGTCGCAGTTGGCCGTGCGAACGCGTTCAAACGCTTCATGACACGTTTTCTGTGACGACAGCAAAGTATGAACGTTCTACGAACATACGCTGCTTGGTGGTATTTCGCGACAGTGAACAGGAGGATCAGACAAATTCGGCACTTGCTTGGGTGGCTACAAGATCGATGGCTTTCCGTCGTGTGATGTATTTTCGGATCAGTCCACGTACAGCTGTTTTGTATTCGACAGATGAAGCCCAATAGACGAAAAAATTGGCCGTAGCATTGACGACCACGAGGAAATTGCCGACGTCTATGAGGATCGCATCAGCTGCAGGTCCCAGACCTCTGAAAGAAAAGGAGGTTGGAGGTCCCCTCTCCGGAGACATATCACTTGATTACTTTTGATACTTACATTTTGAGCATCTCGAAGACGTTAACCAGTAGTGAAGTGACATTGCAGGCGAGGAAGAGTACGATCACCAACAGGAGTACGACCGGCGATCCCTGATCTTCCTGCTCCTCACCTGAACACGGAACTCTTAGCGGAATGCGATTTTCGAGATGGCACGCAAGTCCTCTCTACCGAATCCCTAATTGGCACTTGGGGATGGAAGAGGCACGCGACAAGCACTCTTTGGGCTGCATATTCTGTGCCATATCACGTAAGCGAATAATTAAATCCTAGGGTAGAGGTAGGCCTTGAAGTTGATTGAGGATACGGTCAAGATGGTCAATTGTAGGGCTACTGTATGTTCTGACCAATGGGCGTTTTCGTTATATACTAACCCAGTTCTTCTTAAAATTTATCAATTTTTGAAAGCGGCCGCTAAGCCTGTAGTTTCAGCCCGACCGATGGCAATGATTTTCGCTAAGCCATTTGAGCGATAACCTTAACCATCAGGTCGGGTTGAAATAGACATACACGGTAAGTGACTTCAAAGTCGTGCTCCCACAAGCTTTTCTCTCAGCCATGAGTTGTAGGTGAATATCACGAGTTATGAGTACTTCATTCCCATGCAATAAACTCCTTTATTTCTACCTGGGAGTTGGACATGGCGTATACCCGTAGACTACTTCCGCTTCCCGCTAGAAACATTGTCAATCTTCTGTGGACTGTCAACACCACCTCAGCCAAGTTCCTTTAGAGTACTGATTGAGCTCTTGAAACAGTAAAAAATTTCCAACTACAAAGCTGACCGTATCTGTCGGAAAATTGTAAAAAAAAAACCTGAACTCAATTTTGAAATACTCACATTCACATATGACCTTCTTGGATTCTTCGTGTTTCTTTCGGAGAAGATAAAGGATGCCAAATGTTAGTATAGTTAACAGGATGAACGGTATAAAAGCCATTGACAGTGCGTACATATATCCCCTGAAAGCAAAAATGATCTTTAATAATCCAAGAATTGAAAATTTTAAGGAAAATATGTTGTGACAGGCATTATCCAAGAGTATACTACCCATTTTGTTTACTCACTTATAAACAACAATATAAAGTTCGCTGACACGGAGTTCGGTAGGGCAAAGCTCGTATAAGGTGTAATTGTCCGGATGTAAACACTCAACTGCCTGGAAATGAGAACATTGTATTGATCGACTTGTTGAACAATAAAAACAATAAAAAAGTGATAGGAAAATTACCTCCAAGTCACCGAATTGTATGATGTTATAGGCGGCGACGCTAATGACCACACAGGCTAGGACCCGTGGTGCCCATGTTGACCGGGAACCGAACGCTGCTGGACCACTGAAATTGAGCACCATTGAGCACTGTGTCGTGTGCATGGCGCAATCCAGAAAATCTGGGATCTACAGCTTCACGCTTTCCCTAGATCGTCGTTGTAGCTATGTGAACTTGGACTATCTCAATTACAAAACCGTCGGTTGCTCTGGCACCCTACGGGGAATTACTGCGCACAGCCCGTTGTTTTGACAGCTGGGTCCCTTATCGTGAGCCAAAAATGGCAAGCCTCTACAGAAGCGTGCATCTAGGCAATTGACCTTTTCTATTAGAGTGAATCATTCTTCAGTAACCTTAGAAAACTAGTAAATGTTGATATAGCCGTTTCCAAAAAAACATCCGCAAATGCTATGTTAGCGTGCTGAATTCTACTAATCCCAGGTAGCGATTACGTATAGAGTGACATTTGCTGGCTTAACAAATTCTCATCATCGCTATCCGTGATAACGAAGAAGATTACTGTAACCTATTGAATTTTTAACTTACCGTAATACAGAGATGTAACAGTCGAAAGCAGCCAACACAGTGATGTAAACGGAGAGCATCTGTAAAAATAGACTTTCCGTCCCGAATTGTTCCATTGGTGTGCAATTTATTGTAAGAAGGATCAATCAGGGATGTTTGGAGGGATNTACTAATCCCAGGTAGCGATTACGTATAGAGTGACATTTGCTGGCTTAACAAATTCTCATCATCGCTATCCGTGATAACGAAGAAGATTACTGTAACCTACTTACCGTAATACAGAGATGTAACAATCGAAAGCAGCCAACACAGTGATGTAAACGGAGAGCATCTGTAAAAATAGACTTTCCGTCCCGAATTGTTCCATTGGTGTGCAATTTATTGTAAGAAGGATCAATCATTGGAGGGATGTTCAATAAGACTAGAGCTGTACCGCTACCTGGAAAAACAATCCGAGTGGAATCAGTTTTGGTAGAAGGAAAACAAACAGCTGATCGACGACGAATGCCCGTGCCCTCAACGAATCTGCGAATATCACCACCACACCGGCCATGCAAACACCTAAAAATATGAGTCAAATAAAGAGGAAAAAAACACTGAGAATAGTGAATGAGTAATTTATAAGCCGTCAAATTAAATAGTAACAAATGATTGAATAAAAACTATTAGGAGAATTTCACTCGATCAATACTTTCAGGAAAGCTTCAAGGAATTTCAGTTCACACTGTTGTTTGTTTCCTTAGTAGCTTATTAGTAATTATAATTAAAGATGGAAAAGCTGATTATTTTTATATTAAACTGAATAGGGAGTGAAGCATAATCGATTAGACATCGACTTTCAAGTCTCATGAGAAGGACAAAACTATCGATCCATATCGATCGAACAGCAGTTGCAAAAATCTTTTTCATTCTAAATACGAATCGATGCAGAGGGAGGGAAATGGATTACAGAAACTAAAGGAGTAGAGCAAAACTCAAGCCCGGAAAAGAAACGAGCAAAACAGATAACGCTGCAGAAGAGCAAAATCCTGCTTAGAAAGTTCAAGGACGCGTAGTTATAAAAATAATTGTGAATTTTAAAGAAGAGCACGGAAAAATGCGTTATTGTACTCACCAACATCACTACAACTGAGAGCTGTCAAGTACTTTGCTGCAGTATTCCGTTGTGATGAGAACACGACGATATTGAGGAAATTCAAAAACACTCCGATTGTGGCCATTACCGGCAATATGCCGATGACAATAATCTGAAAACAATGGGTTATGGGAGAGGTTTGAGTTCCTTAACCAGAAAAGAAGGCAAAGGTGATGAGTACTGACCAGGTTGGCGACGCCGGCGACACCATCGGTCGGTTCATGCAAGCAACCGCATGTGCGCATTCCACATTCACTGAAATCAGTGAAATCAGCGAAGGTCTATAAACAAAGCATGTACAAGGATTGTACGCGAGAACTAGAAGGATCGCTAAACGCCAACAACTAAGATTCACACTATAAACGACTTCCAGAGACAATGACGGAGCTAGGAAAGTCAGTAACAGAAACAGAGAAAATGTAGCTTAGCGAAAAAAATAAACAGTTTGAAACTACTACAGCCGATGAGATCAGAGAAGTGAAGTCGATTTTCCCAGCACCTCCAGAGAAATCAATAAAAAAAAGGAATCGAGCAGAGCTACATAAGAGCTACTGTCCAGATCCTGAAAGTGCTGCTCAGAATTCAGACGAAAGAGAAATGGCGGAGAAGTACGAAATGGATAAAGGTAAGAGTACATAAGATCAAAGGTACAAGGTTGAAAGTAACAAGTAGTCATTTGAATGAAGAGCGCTAGTCTCTTCCCACCTAGGAGGCCTAGAGGGCTTACATCAATGACTGATAGGCCTAATTCTTCCGAACTTTTTTACTCGACAAAATATCGACCTATGCACATGTGGCGATGCTGTTTCCAACATCATCGCCTTATTACCGTCAGACAGCAGTTGCTGTTTTTAATTATTTTCATCTGTTTTCAGATGAGATATTTACTCTGTTCTTGTGACACATTTTAATAGCTCCAGATACTCCTCAAATCGAGTTGAAACACAGCTAGCATTCCATTGTGAAAAAACTTCAGACTATTTGCTGTTAGGGCCGCCAGAAGTGAAGCCATTGAGGTGGGAATGAGGATCTTTTAGCTGAGTATCCTTCTAGAAGAATGCCTACAATGGGTCATTTGTTAGTGATATGAGAGTCTACAAGAGGTACGACGCAACGTTGCTGCCCATCTGTGCATCTTGAACTGAGTGCTTCACTACTGCTTAAGTGTCCCCTCCAGTCCCTAACCCCTCCTTCGCCACTTTTAATTCCGTAAAGGACATAGCACTGGAATAAAAATAGCGTAACCCGGGAATGAAAGTCAAGAAGTTTATAAGGTGATTTGTACTGAGTGATAGTGAGTGATAGCAGGTGTAAGTGGGCGTAAATGGCCAACAAGAAGTGACAATAAGCTAAAGTAAAAAAGCGATACAGCAAAATGATTCAATGAAGGGCCCAGAACCAGTCCAAGGCAGAGTTGTTTTATAAAATGTACCATCGATATCTCAGCCTAATAGTACACGTAATTACGGGCCGGAGTAGAGTTCGTTAGACGATTAAGCCTATCGCGAGACTTGCCTAAATCCCCCATAGAAGCACTTGTGGGAAGAAAGGAAGACTTGGGAGAATCATAACAAAGAGCGCTGAGAAGATTAGAAGTACTTTAAGACTACGAAGATAAAAAGTGACGGAAGTACTTGCAAACATGATTATGAAGGTGTGTACCGATAAAAGTAGACAAGGTGGGAAGAAAATGAGGGATAGAGCTCTTCTACCAGGTTCGCCTTCAATCCAAAAAGTTGAGAATGGAGCTGGAAAGGGTAGAATAGAAGACGTGCAGATTCAACGGCAGGAAATTCTGACATAACCTCGACCTTCCTTGTATCGTTAAGGGGTGGCTGGAGGTAGTCAGGCTAAGGCGATCTAAATTCCCACTCACTTGTCAGTAGTACGCCATCCAGCAGTAACTGCCTCGAAAACAACGATAGACAGAGTTACTAGGGGGAAAAGCAAGAGCTCGAAACTACATTGCTGGAGGGGAGGGGGTCCCAGTTCAGCTTCTAAGTGCCGATCGAAGTGTGAAATACTAATGGGCCGTCATACCCCTCAACTTCACAAGTCCATCCTTATTTAGTCAACGTCTCTGGGCCGGTGGTGTCCTGACCGCGAAAAAAGGAACAGTAACGGTACGGTGCTAAATAATAGATCGTCTGGGCCAATTGATCCTTGAAGGGTCCCTCCAGTACTGAGCATTGACTTTTAGTAGAACTTGCCCAGAAAGGGCACCAGCTTGCAGGCGACGAAAATCAAATTCCACCCTAGTGAAACGAAAATTCAGAATTGAATTCAAGCAAGATACAAAACTAAATCTACATGCTTTATGCTATTTTTCTAGAAAAAAATATTCGATGCTTCGATTCTCAGGAAAATAATGCGAGTGAGTGGATGGTTTTGACGAAGTTGTTACCTCATTACTTATTTCTTACTAGAATATTCTGTGTGAACAGACCAAACTAATGAATTCAATTGCGTGAAAGCATTCCCAATGGGTTTATAAGGAATCATAGAACGAAAAAACTTCTAGCCAGTAGAACAACAGCGTTGAGCTGAACTAGAGTGTCTTTTACTTCGACGATCTCAACGGCAGGAAGTATATGGTCATTAGGTTTATGTTGACCACTGGAGGATTAGTCAGAATTATGTGGACGTAAGGTTCCAAGCCTCCTCAAACAGTTTTACTACTGTAAAGATACTGTATTGAAGGCAGAGCAACTCCGTTCCACTACACGGTTTCGCCAGGGGCGGTGCAAACATTTGCGGCCCTTCTGATTTTCGTTCACAAATGCTCGTTCTGGGGCTCTATGAGTATATTGCCTGGGTGGACCTCATGTTGCAGGACAGTATTTGAAGCTCGAAATCTTCGCTGCCCATCTAAATGAACAGTCAGATCTTTGCAGAGTGAAGGTTAAGATATAAGACGCCAGGGAGGCCATACTTCCGTGAAAAGATTGTTAAAACCAGCTGACCAAGATGCACTGGCTTCATATCGAAGTGAAAGGAAACAGAGCTTAACCACAAAGTACAGCCAGATTTGCTCACAGATCCTCGTGACTGTCATCCACACTCATTAGCTTAAAGAAGTCAGAGAGGGCGAAATCCCAAAGTGGACAGAAACTGGCTATCCACAGGCTCACAGCTCACAAACCTATTTCGGGGAGGGAAATAAAGAGACTACGTGCTTCACAAAAATACTTGGGATTAGGGGTTCTTGGAAGTGTGAGAGGGACAAGTGAAGCTAACGACAATGCTGATACAAGGGATAGGGCACGCGTTTTTGGTGGCAAGCGGAATACCACTCGTGGCTTACGAGAGCTCAATCACTACTTTTGGCAAGTAACTTGTCAATCAGCCGTGTCAGGTGCAGTCCTATTCAATTCCATGGGTAATCGATGCCACTAAATTCCTCCGATTCTTCCTGTACCTTTAGAATCAACAGAATAGTCGAGAAGACAGCGTGATTGCCGAATTCCGTCCATGACCGAACAGTCGAGCATCCCCTTCCGCCTTTGTGACAGTAGAGCTTCCCAGAATGGTTCATCAAGAGGTGACGTGTGGGGACTTTTCCGGAAGTTGTTTGAAATAGGTCGATCAGCTGCTACATTGAGGAAGTCAGCAGCTGAAACTCTTCCCCGTAGATAAAGAATTGAACGCAGTGATCAGCAGCTGCAATTATTGCCGACTGCCGTCAACAACTTTCAGACACACAGACGCATACACATTCATATAGGCACATCAAAAGCACAACAATGGCTAACACTATCGAGCTTTCAAAGCCATAAGTTACGGGAGCGAATGCTGGCTTTGTATGGCGTTTCCGGGAATAGAAAGCTGTGAAGCGGCCCCCGACATTATTCGCAATATCGCACACTCACGCGGAACATTCGCCAAATGCTTGCAATAAATAAAACAGAATGAACAACACCAATTATACGGAGCTCAATTCCATGGCTGACAATGAGAGGATCAGAAAGAAATATTGCTGGGTATTCCTCAAATCCGGCCATCCACCGCCCCGTCGATCATCGTTCTTCAGAAGCTGAAGGCAGCAATGTCCACGTACAGCCACGAAACTCCAGAACCTGATTGTTTCGCATCGTGGACAGACACCCGAGAACGGATGAACGGCCGTATTAGTATGGGATACACACTTCCTTCATTATTTTCGCTTTTAATTTTATTTTTCTCGTTTTCAGCCCTTGCTGTCGGCAGTCTAGCTCACTACGCCGTCTATGCCCGAGGAACAGGGAGCACATCATTCTTTTGTTGAGACCCATTCCAAAGTGTGACCATTCAGCCGAGGGCAGCCCTGATTTACGATTGATGACTTAAGGGATAAAAACGACCAGCTCTAATCCGAAGGTCGTTGCAAAACTACTCAAATTCTATTTTAACAACGACTTCCTCGATCTGGATGGGAGAGTGCACTTGGGTAGTCATCACGAGCATTACCCCTTCCATTCCACAACATGCAGGATACCGTAAAGCCAAATGTGCTTATTGAGAGTAATAACTCATTGTAAGGATAAATGATAATAGCGAAGGAGAAAAGGTTTGCAACTTCGAAGCGACTCCATTCCTGAACGTTACTGTGACCATGCAGAATCACCTTTTGTAGTTGGTAACCAAACTGGGAACAAGGCGCGGAGCACTTAATGGAACAATGTCGGGCACTCGTGAGTCAATAGATGAGCTTAAGATCGTAATGCCATTGTAACCTTATATGAAGGGCGGATTTTCTATGCAACCTCACGAGAAATCGCTGTCACTGATCTTTGTATTCCGTTGAGGATCCTTCCTTCGTTCAAGCCGATGCAGGATAATCAGCTTTTAGGCTACGAAGCGAGAAATATTTGTTGCCGAGCATCTATTCTTTTGTGCAAAATATCAGTTAATCGAATGCAAAAATTACTATAGTCATGCAAAACTCACTCCAGGCCTAGAAACTCGCTTAGAGAGTGCGATAGCTCTTAAGGACTTCACCTACTTATTACGATAAACTAGCTATTCATTATGTTTTTGAAAGTATTCCGAGAACTGAATCCCTGAACATAACATCGAGTCATTTACAGCAAAAACAAAATTGATACCTGGTCACTGCAAGCTGAGAAGCTGATAAAAACTTACTACGGGAACATCCAGTGGTCTACGATCGGAACAAGGGGTAACTTCCATTTCCGGTTAAGATAAAAAAAGGAGAAGAGCTTATCAGGACCACTTATCAATAATTCTGAGAAATAGTTGCTGTAGGGCTATTATGTTGTCGATTACAAGGGCACATGTGATTCTCGTTTCCACTGCCGCCTTCTTCAAAGAGAAGACGCTGCACTGCTCCCTGCCCCTTCGGGCGCCACCTTCAATTTTCGAGCATACGAGGCACTGCTAGAGTTTTCAAGATTAAAACAGAAGGAGACGGTTATAGCGGTGGAAAGCCTGAAAGTTCATGAGTACAAGAGAAGGAAAAACGTTCTAAACGGTAATGATACCAAAGGCTTTCCATGAAATCGAGTAGCCATGAAAGATTCCCTAGCCCTTTCCCCAATCAGCACTCACATTCATATTCGAAGTCCCTTCAAGCTTTCGTCGTCAGAATAAATTGATCAGTTCGTCGGACATGGACACACTAAATATGTAGCGCCTATGACCACTGCACCATGCTATTCTCCTCGGATAAGATGGAGCACGGTTGTGGTTTGACGAAGTCATCACCACACCAGCATCAGGGAAATTGGATGATCTTCCTTCTTTTTCATGGTTGAATCGTTTTCTGTTTATGAATTCAAAAAGAAAGACCATAGGCTAAAAACAAAAACAGCCCGCATATATCCCTTATGGAAGGGAAAATAATGGAGCCTAGTACCAAACATCAGTAGGTACCTCGAAAACAATTACAATATTACTTACAATTGGGTTACAGGAACCAAATGGGAAATAGAAGTCCCTCCCGAGAGTTCAGAACAGTGCCAGAGGACTATCACATGCTGATACACGTACACATGAACATATGGTTCGGGAATCGAGCCGAGACTATGTTAATGAAGCCTTCCATGGCGGCGGGTGCGATGAATTGATGTCTGTGTCGTCTGAGAGTATGAAGATATTGACCCGGTTCGGAAGAAAAGAAGAAAGAGCTTTCAAAAGAGAGCAATGCTCAGGAGTCTCGGTTTTTCAATGTTAGTCCTGAGATCCTGTGTCTCAGAATAGTCTTTAGGATTATTCCTCCCATTCCGACGTCATTCTAGCCAATGATTCAGTGCCAGACGTCCCAGACGTCATCTTTTGATGTCAAGAAGCTACTTATCGCTTTTCGTGCCCAAGCTCCTAATCCGCTTCGTCATGAACATGGCCCAAACACACGGGATGACACATTTCTCAGTGATTTAAGCAAAACATTATTCTTAACACTGCAGAAAATAAAATTCTGCATAGACAGCTTCATGGGGGAGTTTTCAGAATGCACGAACGACATCAGATTGCCCAGATCGCCTAGATGAATTTGTGAATACAATGCAGATTGACTTGACAATCTAGAGGCTGGAGGTCC
>UZAF01018523.1:8939-32173 GCA_900617895.1 Haemonchus placei | reverse complement strand
TCTTCAAGCGGCGAAATAATCCATGAACAATTATACGATGTTGGAATACGCGCGAGTGCATCAGCGGGATCGCGCGGGCACAGCCATGTCGACGTCGAGTGTGCCCCACTCGATGCAAAACATAAAAGCATAGAAACCGCGAAAAGCAGCTTGACTTGAGACATCGGAATGGAAGGCGAACGAGAGGAAGATTGGACGAAAGCAGAATTCGCTAACTCCTCATTAAGCTTTACTAATGTGTTGACCCTAGCGTCAGATCTTTCTAGTGCGGATTGATTTTCTTGCAAAGAAATAGAGAGGGCTCTAATCTGGTCGCGAGCCTTCGAGAGCTCTCTATCCCTGCCTCATTGAGAAGGCGGAATTCCACCACGGGGTGACATTCGAGAAAAATTACGGTCGCTCGATAAGCTGCGCAAAGAAGACTTGCCTGCCGTTCGGCGTGTGACCCGAGGTGACGGGCACTGGCGAGAAAAATGACCGATACCTCCACAATTAAACAATCGGTCGTCTTTCCCGCACACACAAGAAGCGTGGGCAGTCGCCCTCTAGGTTGTTAGCTGAATTGTACCTACATTATTCCAACATCGTATAATTGTTCATGGATTATTTCGCCGCTTGAAGAGTCGCCGAAAGCTCTGTCGGTCCATACTTATCGTCCTAATACACGGCACTATGACACTGCGGCACATCTGTGCAAGGTTGTTACTCAGTCCGTTACCTTCTCGGTGAACTTTTTGGAGCACCTTACCAAAACACTACTGAAACTCACTCCGTAGTATCCCTCCTCTTGCAGTCTTCTGCAGTCCCGGTGGCCCCCCTCATTACCACCTTTAGGTCTCATCCGGCCCTCATTGACCCCCCCCCAATCGCATAGCTTATGCCGGTCAGCTCGTTAGTGGTACTCCAGCGCAGTCTTGCCAGATCCTTTTACCCACCATGCGTTTCCCTGCACCTATATTCCAGGCGCCCAGTAAGTCGTATTATAATGAGAGCGAGGCCCAATTTTGTCAGCAGCTCTTTGAACAACTCATCCTCCTGGGAGTCCCACCCCGCTATATTTATTTGTGTCACCACATTTTATAAGAAACAATATCGACAAATAAGCCCAACTTGGACAGCCTGAACGTGGAACTGACGACGGCCGACTCCGTTCAAGGGAGAGAGAAGGAGGTAGTCATTTTTCTCACTACCAAAACTGTTTTCTCTACAGCGACAGCCGAGTTCCTCAACGGTTACCGCCGCCTCAACGTAGTTGTCTCTCGCTGCAGGCATGGTCAGATCATATTTGGCCATGCCGGATCATCAAGGAAGGTTTCTACATGGAACACACTCTTGCAATGGGCAGATTCCATCGGAGCAGTCGTCCCAGCAGATGACCTATCCCAATATCTACGGCGCCCCCTCTGACTTCCGGTGAGAGACTTCCTTTTTCTTTTTTTTCGAGGTACATTCTTGAAGTACGGGTCGGCCTTTGGGTAAAGGGGGAGGTCTGAGCCGCGCCGTGCGAGCGCGGCTATCAGCTGGTGATGTTACAAGATGACTCATCATGGAATTTCAGGGCGGAGCGGCGACCGAAAAAAACTTGAACAGGATGTCGACTGGTGCTCGCCACCGAGGACGGCAGCTCCAGGCTTTCTCTCTCTCTCTGGGGGCGAAGCCCTGGGCACCACGAACATATCCTCCTTGATCTCAGCCTCTGTCTCATTTTATGTAATTATTATGTTGTATGACTGTTTGTTATCATGTAATTTATTGATTCTTATTATTATATGGTTGTCTATTTTTGATGTCATTGGGATAAATTATATATGATTCAACAACTTCCCACAGAAGCAGAGACTGAGCACGTTTCCCTGCTCCTTACACAAGAAAACAACCTTGGGCCGCTCACCGCCTTTCATTTATATTTAGATTTGCATTGCTCTACTGTGTAAGAGTCGCGAGACTTGTGAGCATTGCGGTAAGTTAGCTAGTGTGGCGAATGTGTCGATAACTGGTCAATAGCGTGAGTGCGGGTCAAGGGAGCCGCCTGCCCTTTTCATTGCAACATAGCGTAGCTGTATAATGTTATGTTACGGTATTGGTGACTCATCTCATCACGCATACTTAAGGTCCGCCGTTGCCTCCTGTGAAGCACTCAGTACAGTCGTCAGCATCTGCGCCCCACGATCAAGCCGCACACCCGTTGTTCCTGCCCATCGTGCCTGTCGCCTCTGGGCCCGACACCTTCCGCCTACTGACATGCCTCCATCCAGCCGATCTCCAACAACGTCAGCGACTGGACTGATCTCCATTTATCTCGAGCACTATTTGATAAACTGATATATTTATTCATGGTGTGCGCAGTATATTTGGGGATCAACCGTGCGGTAACCCCGCACATGATTACTGGTAGCAGCGAGTTCCGACAGCCAGGAGGGAGGTGAGTAATCCATCGTTTTGGCTCTGTTGAGTCTTAGCAGGAAAATTGAGCCTGATCAACTCTCTTTTCTTGTACGACCTCCTAGCCCAAGTGGGCGGTGTAGTTAGCTTATCGATTCTAGCATGGTATTGCGGATGCGTATGTTCTGTACTTTTCGAATCGAGCTTAGTTTGCTTTCTTTTGTGGCGCCACTCTCGTGATCTCCTCTATGAGGAACGAGTCCTGGCCAAATGTCCTCTGTAAGGAACGTGGTATTGGCCAGCCCTTTCGAAGTTTTAAAAACTTAATCAGATGGTAACCTGAAGTCTGGTTCACGGCAGTTTTTTTGGATGGAGTATTAGTTGCCCCGGGGCATGCTGGTCTTGAACAAGAGCTCTGAGTAAGTAAGGAACAGTGAAGAGAATACCTACTTTAGCAGCTACCATGATAGCGTAGGGATACGTTTCGTTAAGGCCGTGTAT
Source organism: Haemonchus placei (assembly GCA_900617895.1). NCBI lineage: Eukaryota > Metazoa > Nematoda > Chromadorea > Rhabditida > Trichostrongylidae > Haemonchus > Haemonchus placei. The sequence continues at coordinate 29,290 of UZAF01018523.1, read as the reverse complement.
TGTCAGTTTAGTGCGCACCTATTTTTGCTTAATAGATGAGAGTACATGAGACAAACATGAGCAAGCAGTCGAGATGTTACGATGAGATACGTTTTTTTATGAGGCATGGCTTCAGTTCGCTCAATACATGGTAGCCTACTATTGGTGAATATGTTAAATAGAAATTACTCGATGGTCAATTGACAGAAAACAATTTTAATTATCTCAGGTGTTCCTCCTCATTTTATTTCTCATTCCACTATCGTAGATTTACATGTATCAAGTCATTTTCGAATTTCCCATTTCGACCACCCGACTGATCCCGGCGGCGTCTACGCTGCATGAAAATAGGGTATTGAGTTATCAGGACATCCTCCTGAGCCAGGATATTATGCCCGGAGGCCATTTCGTCTCAGGCAAAGTTTTTGCAGAAGGCCGGAAAACGGTGAAAACCATTTAGGCTCATGGCCTTTTCTCGCGAAAACGTTCGAGTATTGAAAATATTTAAAATAGAGGAGAGGGTGACATTTTCTCTGATCAAGATAAGGATGTCTGGCGAATCCTTGTGTAAACATAAGTCTGTTCCCACGAAGCGAAGTCAAGTCGCATGAGAACCTACGAACGGTGAGAAGAAGCCGATCAGATAAGGGATTCTTGACATTTCCGTTTTCCTGAAGTCAGCCGATCAGATAATGAATCAGTGACCTTTCCCAGGCCCGGCGGCTAACTTCTCAGTTTCTTGACATTTCCGTCGTTTGCTTGCAACTTTTGAAGTTAGTCGTTGACATTTCCGTTGCTTGCAACTCAGTCGCGATCAGATAACAACCTTTGACCTTTCCCAGGCCCGGCGGCCAGCTTCTCACATGGTTTCTCATGTTTTTTTATGTTGCTGCAGGCAAGCTCGATGTTTACATAAGTGTTAGTTCCCATGAGCTCGATCAGATAACAAGTCAATGACATTCCCCATCCAAAGATTTCCCACACTTTTTTCTCCACCGCAAACCGTATCAAAGGAATTTCCGAACTTTTTCTTTAAAACTTTGTCAGATAGTAGCCAAGTTCTCAGAATTCCCACACAGATATGCAACACAAACCGTAAGCCCCACCCCCTCGGTAGGGAGTATATAAGCTGCACAGCTATCAGGGGTCTTATTCAATGCCGCTCACACGTAGTCAATCTTCCGCCGTTGCTACTTCGGGATCGCCATCGCCTCCGTCGATAGGGACTGCTGTCCCTGATCCCGAGCACGACCCGCAGTACACCGTCGACCCTGGAGCTGCAGCTCCTGATTCAGAAACAACTTCTTTTAGCTCCCTTACAACACCATTAGACTCCTTGTACTCTCTTTCCAGGATGGAGGACACAGCTGTGCTACACATCAAGGACGGCAGGGCTCTTCGAGATGCCACATCAGCGGCACTTGTCCAAGTGTGGAGGGATGCTCGATCGCAGACATCAGCACTTGCCCAGCGGATCAATGAAGGTAATGCATCTTTATCATGTAAACTGAACGAATCGTTTACAGCGGTAGGTAATCACCTCAACGAGATCCCGACGGTCGCTATGCTGGCTCAAGACCCTCTGTCTCCGAAGATTGTTCCCTTCTCTGGTTCATCCGAGGATGGTACTCAGTTCACCATATGGTTGCGCCGACTGTATGCGGCCCTCGGAACTTTCGAGTGAACAAAAAGCCAACTTCCTCATAGGGCACCTAGATGGGGTGGCCCGCGAAAAAGTTGAGGAGCTCGATGGCTCTGCTCGAGAAGATTTCGATGCAGTCATCGCTCACCTCAGAAACTTCTTCGAGAGCCCCCAGTTAAGATACGTAGCCAGACAGAAACTTTCGGTCTGTAAACAGGAACCGGGGGAATACTCGTCGACATTTGCGAACCGGGTGTTTCACTTAGTCAGGTCGACAACAGGTCAGGACCCAGCCTCACAGAAAGAAAGAGTCCTAGAGGAGTTTATTTCGCATTTAAGGGGGGATATACGATATTTCGTTAAGCTAGACAACCCCTGAACCTTTGAGCAAGCGGTAACGAAAGCCCAGATGGTAGAGCAGCTTTTAAATGAGGCTGCGGCTGAACGACTTATCACCCCAAGTAGACCCGAGGTGTCTGTTAACGCCTTGGACAAGGGAATCGTTGGTCGTAATCAGGTATTCAACAGACCCAACAACAGGAACGCTAACGTCCCGAGGAGCTTCCGTAGGCTTGAGAGTGATCAGCGTCAACGTCGTCCTTTCCAGATCAGCCGCACTCAGTCGCAACCTTCACGCCGAAACGAAACCGGCTATGCTCATCAGTGTTTCAACTGCGGAGGTCTTGGTCACCGCGCGCGGCAGTGTGCTTCACCACCTATGTCAGGAAGAGGAAGAGGGGAGAGGTCGGTTCCACCTCGGTTCGTGCATGATCGTAAAGTCGTTCCGATTCAGCGCGGAGACGCGCAGCTTATGGCTTGTGATGCTTCTTCCTCTCTTCCTCTCGACTCACTGTCCGCTGCTCAGCAGCGTATTGCAGACCTTTCTCTTACCGTAGACAAAACTCAGACTGAACTTAATCAATCCAAATCTAGAATTGCCACTTTGATCAAGCGTAATGAAGAGCTAGCACTTTCCGCGTTTGGCAGTAAGGATTCTTCTGCTTCACCTCATAATCTCTCTTCTCCTGACATTCGCACTCTATTCATATGTACTCTAGCCTTATCTTTCGTCCTACCCTCATCCGCATTAGTGGACGCTTGGCTATGCCCAACTGAAAATCCTACCAACTTGTTTTTTGTGCCGAGCGCTTACAACTGCTCATCTCTCTTTCCAAATTCTTCTGAGCACCCTCGTCCACTCACTGTCCACGTCTTCCGACCCAATACCAAACACTACTCCACTTCTGCTTACCTATGTAAAGTGATTCGTCACGCTGTATCATACTCTATCAACCTTTTCGGAGCCCATTTCGAGAATCATTCTGAGCTACATCTGTCTGTGTCAGCTGAGGAATGCAAACTAATGTCCCGTCATAAACGATGCGCGTACGGTGAACTTTCCTCCTATGGGAACATTTGGAAAACCACTAATAATCTCTCGTTCGAGTTCCCCTCTGCCCCTTTCGGATGTTGCGCTACGCATACGAAAGCGGGTTATAATTTTCACCTCGTCACGACCCAGGTCCACGCCCGGCACGGAAAAAAGGCTCCCCAGTCACCCGCGGGGGATATGCGCGCCTGTCTATACAGGGATGGCGGGTGCATCCTTCCGGACGGGTCGATTGTTATTTGGGCACCAAATAAGGAAGAGGAATGTCGTTTCATCTCAGTAGCAAAGATGAAAGGCTTCCTCATGGGTAACGTATGGTTAAGCGAATCTAAGGAATTCGCCGTGTCCTGGTCAGACCAAAGCCCTACCCTTATGGATTGTGGTATGCAACTGACCCAAACCGATCAAGGCTACGCAATAGCTCTGGTGCGTCGTGTCACTCGTTCGGCAGAAGCCGGTCTAGTCACCTCTAACCAATTGGCAGCCCAGCTATTAGCCGTCGAGGGATCCGTTAACGACGCGGTGGCCACCTTGTTCCGCCACGCCATCCAGGCTCTCTGTCAGTGCACAAATATTCTAGCCATCACCCTCCACGCGGCCCTTCAAAGTCATACCACACACACAATGCGTAACCTTCTAGGGCGAAGTGACATTATGGCAGCACATCTAGGTCAGGGATACGTACAGATCAGACGCTGCCTTCGCATTCCTCCTTCTTCAGTGTCCCTAGTAGCCTTTAACGGTACTTGTTTTGAATATCCCCGTGTGAACATTCTTCTTCCCGGTGGCTCAACGTGGCATGCTTTCCTTGATCCATCTACAGGAGTAGTTACCAGCAGAGCAGCCACTATCAGCTGTGACGAAACTGTGCCTCTTGTACTGTCCGCAAATGATAGCTTGAAGCAGTTTTCACCTATGGACGGTCAGTTCTCCGCGGTCCCCCTTACTCAGGTGCATGTGATTCCCTCCTCCTCACCTCTTGATGCTCTTGCCCTTTCACCAAGACTAACTATATTCCATAATTTGGTTCTAACTAACTTAAGTGAGGTGCTGGCAGACACCCAGTTTCAAGAAATATGGACAATAAGGGATCAAGACAAACTAATCGACCATATTGCTGCGATTCACCATTCCTCTTATCCGCACACTTCTGGATCATTCTCAGGGAGCAGCTTTCTTCCAGCGTTCTCGCTCCCCATTCCTTCCCCTTTTCAGATATGGGCCTGCGCTTGTTGTACAATCGTATCTCTGAGTGTGTTCAAACTCCTTTCGGTCACGTACGTCAGCGTCAGCTTCCCAGGGCTGTTGCCAGTTCTCAAGAATATGGGTTCTCGTCAGACCGCTGCACCACCATCAACTCTACACGGGGTACCTCACAGTACTCCTGTACCAACAGAAGAACTTCACGCTATAGCGCTCTCCTCGTTACACCCTGATGATATCGGCATTTCTACTGTGGATATTGATGCTCGGACGGTCTGGCCTCCTCGTGCCTCTACCGTCCTGGTGCAGGTCTTATCTCTACAATCTGTCCACCCATTTTTCGTCGCTCAAATCCCGGTCCGTGTTAATGGCCTTCGTATGCTCGCCCCGATTGATACGGATGCCGGCATAACCGTAGCCAGCCAGTCTCTTCTCGCTCTGATTGGAATCTTCAACCTTGAGGCAGCAGAGGTTCCCTCCGCGTTAGGTATGGCGGGGATACCTGTAACTTTTGTCGGCAGCGCTATAGTCGACTTACAGGTAGTAAGCGAGATGCTTGAACAGAAAGTGCACTTCACTGAGGGTCAGTGCGTACCAGACCGCGCAAATTCTTACGATTTGATACTCGGTAACGACGTACTTCGTCGTCTACCCCCATGGTCGGTCGACTACAAAAACCGCCTCGTGCATATAGGATCGGACACTGTTGAGATTTTTACCTGTTCCCTTCCCCATGCCGACCCCTCAGAAGAGATCGTCGTAAGAGCCATGATCACCACAACTGTTCCTCCCGGCACGGAAACAATCGTGCCGTGCTTTGCAACCAACGACGCTCAGACAGCTACTCCTCTTTTATCCTCATCAAGCGTTCTCGGAGAAGGCGCCTTATTTGTATCCCCAGCCGTAGTTAACTCACTGCATCCTCGCTTGCTAGTTGCTAACCCCTCCGCGGCTACGCAGGTGGTCTTCAAAGGTCAACGTTTAGCCCTCGCTAGCCCGCTTCTGGAATCTGAGGACGGCACGTTGTCGGAGACCCCGCCATTGTTTTAGCACACCGGTGCTCACAGCTGCAGTTGAGAACGGGGTTGATTGCTCCTCCGCGAGAAATACGTCTTTTCACATTAATCTATCTCGCGCCGAAGTAACAGAGACCCAACGACAGCAACTGAAGGATCTGTTTGACGAGTTCCAGACCGTATCTCAACTTCTTCTTACGACTTAGGGTCCTATGAATTGTCTCCAATCGTCATTAAGATCACCACTGAAGTCCCACCAACGAGGTATAGACCAACTCGTATCCCGACTCGTTTCCAGAAGGAATTGGACGAGCACATCAACAAGCTTCTTCGTGCAGGACGTATCGTTGAAAGCGATACACCGTGGGTACACAATACAGTCCTCGTTAAGAAGAAAGACGGGTCTTTGCGAGTTTGTTTGGACTTTCGCCCGCTCAACGACATTACTATACCCGATCATTACCCGTTACCGCGCATCGAAGACCTTCTTGAGAAAGTAGCAGGGAACCGATTTTACACCACCCTGGATCTTGCCTCGGGATATATGCAACTGCTACTCGACCCCGCTAGCCAGGCCAAGTGCGGCTGGGCGACTCATCGTGGAGTCTACCAGTTCGTCTACCTGCCATTTGGCTCACACAATGCTGGTGCTTATTTTTTGCGAGCAATGGCTCGTGTCCTGGCTGGTTTGGAAGAGAATTGTCTGGCATACCTGGACGATCGTCTTTGACAAAGATTTCCCTTCGCACCTGTCCTCACTTCGTAAAGTTTTTGAACGGTTTCGACTGTTCAATATTAAAGCTTCAGGTAAAAAGCTGACTGACATAGCACAGTCAAAAATTACATTTCTTGGTCACGAAATTGCTCATAACGCTTATCGTCCGGCCGAGCGTAATATCAACGCCATTCGTAAGTTGTCACGCCCCACCACGATAAAGGAGGTAAAAGGGTTTCTCGGCATGACAAACTTCTTTAGGAAGTTTATCAAAAGGTTCGCCGAGATGGCGGCCCCATTGTACGCCCTCTGTAAAGGTAAGGCTAAATTCGAATGGACTACAGAACAGGAAAAGGCTTTTCTTTCCATCAGGGAGGCGCTTACTTCCCGGCCATGCTTGGCCTTTCCGAGAAACCACGAATTTGTTCTCCACACGGATGGGAGCAAGGTTGCAATCGGGTCAGTCCTGTTACAGGAACAGGAGGTATCTTCAAAATTAGCTGCAGTCGGATACTATAGTAAAACGCTATCAGATTCCCAACGCAAATGGGGCACCACCCATATTGAGCTATTTGCCATGATCAGCGCTCTTCGCTTCTTTCGTACGACTATTACGGTAATCTTACACGTATCTATTCCGATCACAAACCTCTCACCTTTCTCTTACGTCACAATGAGACCCATGATAATCTTGCTCGGTGGGCAGTTGAATTACAAAGTTATAATGTTAAGATCGAGTATTTAAAAAGATCTTCCAATGTAGTAGCCGATTTTCTCAGCCGTGCAGAGTCCAGTAACGATCGTTTCGAAGATGGTACTGCGCTAGCCGAGGACATCGTCGAATTTCCGGTCTGCTTAGCCCAGACTCCTTTGACACCTCCGATATGCATTCGTCCTTATGACATGCTGATTGAGCAAAAACAGGATCCACTTGGCAGCGCCATTATGTACTTTTTAGAGACTGGACCGTTCCCAGCGGGGGCATCAGGCAACGACAAATCCAATGCTATGTCTATTATGGACCGCTGCCATATTCGTAAGAACGGGTGTCTTTATGTATCCCCTTATCACACTGGACACAGGTACGAAGTTTTGTTCTTACCCGCTAAACTTCGCGAGCCTTTTGCGTCGCCTTTCACAGCAGTCCAGCTGCGGGCGGACATTTTAACTGGAACAAGACGGTAGGTAAAATTGCTCGCAAATATTTTTGGTTAAATATGAAAGAAGATGTTTTTCGCTTCGTACGTTCCTGTGACGCCTGCCAAAGAAAGCGGAGTCATGCCGCTAACCGTGAGCAACTTTTACTCATTCATGCCGAGGCAATCTTTCACAAAGTCTATATGGATCTTAGTGGTCCTTACCACACGTCAGCTTCTTCGAATAAGTTCATTATATGCCTCATTGATCATTTCTCTAAATATGTTATCGCTTCGCCTCTTCCTGATAGCTCCGCTCCTACAGTAGCTCAAGCCTTGATGAGCGAATGCATTTTGAAGTACGGAGCTATGACAGAATTAATCGCTGATAATGCTTTTTATCTTAAAGGTGAGCTCATTTCTGAACTAGGTAAATTACTACGTATTCATCGATACTTCTGCACACCTTACCATCACGAAGGCAATGGTGTTTGTGAAAGGGTCTTTGCTACTTTTCGAGCGATGCTCCGCACTTACACCAGTGACAATCAATTAGATTGGGATACGTATCTTCCTGCATGTGTCTTCTCCTATAATACGAGTATCCATACAAGTACTAATGAAACACCATTCTTCCTCATGTTTGGCCGTGATCCGGTCCTTAACATCGATCTCATGCTTCAACGTAGCTTATTTCGACATATTCCCTCCAATACAGAGGCTAGCATCTACAAAGAATCATTACTCTCTGCTCTGCATTCTGCTTGGAGCTTATCCTCAGCCTTTAACATCCAACAAAGTATTCGCTTCAAAAAGCAGTATGATAAGTCAGGACTCCCACCTCTCAAGATTGCAGTTGGGGATCGCGTCTATCTCAGAGATTTTGCTCCCAAAATCGGGTTGTCTCCTAAACTCTGCTACCCTTGGTTGGGGCAGATTCGAGTCATCAGAGTAGACCACCCTCATTTGGTCAACACTAGTATTTCTTCTCCCCAAGCACCACCTAAACGAGTTCATATGAATCAGGTCAAGAAATGTTTCAAAATTTCCGGTCCTGTTTTCACCTCACCGTGGGTCCCTCGTGAAGAAGCCTCCGCTCTGTCTCATCATGAAGCTTCTTCTGTTCAACTTCCTGGATATCATAGGAGCGAGCTCTCTCCACCACCTACGCCCTCTCCTCCTCTCATTTCGCACAACTATAATACGCGTTTTCGTAAACGTACAACTTCCGTTTGATCATGGTCACCTCATCCCATTATCATTATCATTTACCTAGCCTTTCGTATTGTTTAATCCCTTACTTTTCTTCGTTCGTGCCGTTAATTTCCAATGCATCGGCGTGTTCGCTGTTATCGAGAAAACGCGTCTTTTGGCAAAACGCCACACACATCTTATATGAGCCCTTGCAGGCAAGTGCGTGCGCTAATGAATCCTACAGATCCGGTCGCACTCCAAGGCTCTGAGCCCCCGTCGACGGATGAACCCCTTAGTCAAGTCGAAGAGATGGACCAATCAGGTAGTACATCATTGCCAGCTAGCGTGTCCCTATCATATGCCTTTTCAGGACCGCTGCCCCATCTCCCCAGTCGATCGAAGGAGACACCACCCGATATTGGAGACTTAGAGCCAGACGTGCTTTTCGAAGTAGCCGACTTGGAGAGTCTCGTTCCCGCGCAGGAGCTCCGTGAGCTACTCCTGACTCCAGATCTCCTCGCTTCTCCGGTCAAATCGTAGATGTCTTCCGGCGTACTCGCTGACTCGCTGACTGACTCGCTTCTCGAGCCGAAGTCTGAGATGTCATCCGCCGAAAGTATTGCTGCTATTCCGCTTCCGCTCGGACCAGACCTCTTCTGGGGCGGCTGCTCCTTACGTTGAATCCGTCGGAGCTAGTACTCCTCCGCGCACAGCCTCGGTCGTTTCAGCATCATCTCTGAACGCACGCAGTGGCGCGGTAGCCCCTACCAACAAACTCAGAAACCTACCGTCCTTCTCTTTCGCAAGCGTCATCGCCAGACAGCAAGCCGCAGAAGCCGCTCAAGTCGTAGCAAATCAAGCACCGGCGCCAGTGCCGACTGCCCCAGCTCCTTCTTCTCGCCGCGTCTCCACCAGTCGATTAACGGTAATAACTAACTTGAATCTCCCCGAGTTTACGCCTCCGGACTTCACCCATCGTCTTTTCGGTTGTCATCCATGGGCAAGCCTGGTCTCTCTTCGTGACCGCTCTTTTCCATCTCGCGCAGAAGATCTTACTAGTGAAATCAACCTCGAGCTCTAAGGTCATATTCCGAGTGGCGGTTATCTTTCGACTAAGTTCGTAAAGCGTCTTTTTCCCCACGTCTTTAGAGAACGTCCGAATCGTAGTCGCCCTCTTCCCATCGTAGAGTTAATGCGGTTAGATCACGCAGTCCACTTCCGGAAAACCTCGCAGGAGATCATCGACGAACTTCTGAACGGCGACTATGTTGCGACTGAGAACACTCTGCCGACTACCCCCGAAGGATCAGCACCATCTGTCGTTCTCCCTGAGTTACGCCCTCATTTTCCGGCCCTCTACCAGGTCGTCAACAAGGGCGCTGGGCAAGGAGTCGTCTTGGAAGCCAAGGACTTCTTCATCCCCGGCCCGGGTCGTCGCGAATTACATCTTATTATCTTGGATCAATTCGCTACAAACGTGCTCAGCGGCACGCGGGGTTTCGACAAATCACTTCTTTCTGTGAAGGATTTCGTATGGGTCTATTCGGTCCAACCCACGAGAGCAGCCCTCGGGATCCTGCCACAGCCCTCAGACAGGCACGCGTCCCTAAGGCCACAGCCTTGGACACTCGCTTTCCGTACTTTTCCGAGTGCATGAATTCGTCTTGGTCACTCCCCCTTCCTCAACCCGGAGAACGTTTGGCATAGTCATGTCTCTGCTTGTTCGCTACGATACCGTTAAAGGACTAAAAGTAGCATTCGAAGGCGCTCCGGAAACAGTGGCTGTCTCTCCTAGTGTCTGTGATTTTCCCATCACCGACGTTGAACCCGACGAGATTGTCTCTGCGCTCTCGAGGCCTAACGCCTCTTGTGTAATGCGTTTTTCGGAACTTCCCGCATTCAAAGATGCTCAGCGTACGTTGTGTGGACTTGTGCGTAGTTTTCTCCCAGCGCACCCAGAGGAGGGCATCCTACCACTCAAAGTGTTCAAGTTGTCTCGCAATGAGAAGGATTGGATTATCGATCGCTCTAGAGACTTCAACAATTATCGGCGTAATCCCAGACGCGCACAGCAGCGGATGGCACAATTGTTCAACGTAGCTTGTTCGGCTCTCGCAGCCGCTAATCATATGAACGACGACAGAAGAACGCACATGATACAGGCCATTGTGCCCGACTTGAGCGCGTTTCCACTCCGACTAGACTTTGTCATCGCGGACATGTCCTCTGAATGCGGATGGACAAACCAAAGGCCAGTGTACCTATGGATCGTCGGAGCACGTTCTCTCCTCCGGGCTACTATTGAGCAGGCAGAACACTCCTACGAGCAGCGCTCCGTAGCAGTGCGTTTGGTCGTCCCTGGCTGGGCCCACCGCTACGCAGCCCGCACCGTCTCTCGTCGTGCCACTACCAGGAATAACATCACCACCTAGAAGTCTGTGTTAAACTAGCTCCGCCACCATCCGGCGCCGAGCCGCTCTATGAGCTCATCTCGCAGCAGGAACTCTTTGGCACTTTCAGGGAAAACTCGCAAGCTGCCGCTGTTCTGAATACCGTTTACGGCCAGCAACGTGTAGAGGGAGGGCCTGTTGGTCCGCAACAAAAAAACATCTCAGTTTCAGTTGGAGGTCAATCGTTCGCACTTCGTCCCGATCAAGTCACAGCACTAGAAATGAGCGCACGTCGTCTCCCTATCTTGGCTATTCAAGCCGCTTTTGGCACGAGCAAGACAGTCATTGGTGCTCTCATCGCCGCACGAACATTTTCTGACTTCAGCGAACGGGTCATCGCCACTACCTCGACTAATACAGCTGTTGCCCAGTTCACGGACACTTTGCTACGTCTCGACGACTATAACCACCTTGACATCCTGCGCTACGTGTCTGATGCTGCCCTAATCGAAGGAGCACCACAGACGCCCATACACCTCCACACCATCTTGAAGCAGCTGCCTGAAAACTATGCAGACGCCCTTTCTCCAGAGTCTCTCGAAACGTGCCTTAAATACAAACGAGGTCGGGAGCTCTTAGAGCGCTTTATGTTCTACCATGATCTCGCCGTCGAACTGTCAAAAGCTGAACGCGATGAATATCGCCTAGCGGAACGCGACATCTCTGACCTCACGAAGAAGACCATAACCATCATGTTCCAAGTTTGGCCCCCCGCAGTCGTTTGTATCACGACATCGGCGCTTCTGAACAGCATCGCCGCAGATGGCATTTTCCGCGGATGGTTTGATTCCTTCACCACATTGATAGGAGACGAAGCCTCGCAGATCCCTGAACCCGCATTAGTGGCCTTAGCTACTCATTTGCCGCATGTCCGTCACATCTACATAGGCGACACTCGACAATTGGAACCACACGCAAGATGCCCCCGCTCTTCCAATCCCGCTCGTTAGAAAAGGGAGTTCCTGTCGCACCGTTAACTACTACGTCCCGAGCCCACCCACTCTTAAATGAGCTTCCTAATTTAGTCTTCTACGAACATCAGCTCGTGAGCGGTACCCGCGCCGAGGATCGCCCTCTCTTCTTGTCAGTAGTTCGTTGCCCTAATCCTCAGTTACCGTTCTTGTTCGTGGATGTCCCTGGAACATCGATGAAGTCTCTCGGCGGGTCACACAGTAATGAAGCAGAAGCAGAAGTCTGCCGTCAAATCGTTCTTAGTCTCCTTCACAAAGACGTTCGTCCGTCGTCCATCGCCATCATAGACTTCTATAAAGAACAGTCTCGCGCCCTTTCGCAGTTCGCCAAGACGTCCGCCGTCGATCTTCATACGGTCGATTCTGTACAAGGCCGTGAGAAAGACATAGTAATACTCCTGACGACGCGTACTGGATTCGACCCCGCACGTGGAGAGTTGTTGAACGATCCACATCGCCTTAATGTCGCTCTCTCCAGATGCCGCCACGGCCAATTCGTATTAGGTCACGAGAAGTCTCTAACAGGCTTGTCCCACTGGCATGACATCCTCCATTGGGCTAGCAACCGTGGGGCCGTCACCACGGCAGCCACACTCCCCGACCTTCTCGATTAACGGGATACTTCCTCTAAAACCCCTAACAATGCCTCGAAAATCTAAGGTGGGTTATTTTCCTTCTTCCTTTTCCGTCCCCTCGTCTAAGTCCGAGGACGGACTTTTTTTGGGAAAGGGGAGGTGTAAGAGTCGCGAGAGTTGTGAGCATTGCGGTAAGTTAGCTAGTGTGGGCGAATGTGTCGATAACTGGTCAATAGCGTGAGTGCGGGTCAAGGGAGCCGCCTGCCCTTTTCATTGCAACATAGCGTAGCTCTATAACGTTATGTTACGGTATTGGTGACTCATCTCATCACGCATACTTAAGGTCCGCCTTTGCCTCCTGTGGGGCACTCAGTACAGTCGTCAGCATCTGCGCCCCACGATCAAGCCGCACACCCGTTGTTCCTGCCCATCCTGCCTGTCGCCTCTGGGCCCGACACCTTCCGCCTACTGACATGCCTCCATCCAGCCGATCTCCAACAACGTCAGCGACTGGACTGATCTCCATTTATCTCGAGCACTATTTGATAAACTGATATATTTATTCATGGTGTGCGCAGTATATNTATAACGTTATGTTACGGTATTGGTGACTCATCTCATCACGCATACTTAAGGTCCGCCTTTGCCTCCTGTGGGGCACTCAGTACAGTCGTCAGCATCTGCGCCCCACGATCAAGCCGCACACCCGTTGTTCCTGCCCATCCTGCCTGTCGCCTCTGGGCCCGACACCTTCCGCCTACTGACATGCCTCCATCCAGCCGATCTCCAACAACGTCAGCGACTGGACTGATCTCCATTTATCTCGAGCACTATTTGATAAACTGATATATTTATTCATGGTGTGCGCAGTATATTTGGCGATAACCGTGCGGTAACCCCGCACATGATTACTACTGGTACCACATGGACAACAGGGTAAAATTGAAGTGAAAATCGGTGGACATTCGTTCTGGGTATGTATGTAACACAGATCCAGCGTTTATGCCATTAATCTCGGCGTTCAACTCAAAATTTCTTTATATGTTCTTCAACGTCTCCACCTCTCATCGAATGTACAGCTGATTCTCAAGTAATTTGACTTCATATCTTTGTTTTATTGAAATTCTTCTGCCGTTCGAGAATTTTAAGTGACACACTTTATTCAAGGCACAACTCGCAATGATTTTTGGGTATCTGGTCTTCGGAGGATAATGAGAGTGATCGTCCGGAATAGTGCAAAAAAGGAGAAGAGAACGCAAGAGTCGGCGTATCTGAGGAAGTACAAAGGTTCGAAAAATAGTAAAACAGAGGGTCGGACGACTTCCAGACAGAAAAAAGCGTCGTGAAAGGGTGAAGGGCGAGCTGTCTGCAATGTGTGCAGTTGCGTAAAACTGACTATGCATGCAAAAAATGATTTTAAATGGATCGGCATGTTTCAATAAAAAATGAAATAATTACGACAGAAACACTTAAAAGCACATAGCACAAGTTAACAAAGACACGATTAACAACATAAATGACTCAGCTTTTTTATTCCTGTATGGTAGGGTATCAGAAGAATCACAGCAGCAGCAAAAAACATAACAAAGCATGGGATAAGAGTAGAACATCCCCCACCACTCAGCAATCAAGTGATTGCATGCTGAACGTGTGGGTCCTGGTGCGAATACTGCACTCTGTATCGCTTCCACAACTGACATAATATCTGGTCGATGGGTGTTGACGCCGACCTCCTAGTATGCCCTATCTCTTTATGTTTTGGCTCGATAGCGTCCTTTATGCTATCCTCAAAGACCTCTGCGTAATCCTAGGAGGGAATCTTCAAAACCATTTTTCATCGTGAACTGTGCCTTCCAATTGAAATGAAATTCGAAAATGACTATCTGTCGGATATTTTTTCACAACTCCTTGAGCTCTCCTGGTCCGAGATCCACGATGCCAGCACTATCTTAAAAAAATTTTAAAAGTGTTTTGTAACCATAACTCACGCCCCCTTCCTCGGTCAATCCAAACGTTGGAACTTCATTTCTCACCGTCATGAGCTCATTATGTTTGATTATTTATTAATAACCACAGCGTAAACAAAGTTTGACGTTTCTGTTTTTCCACCCATTCTCACTTTTTAAAGTAATCCATGTACAGGAGAAATGACTGAAGGTGAGCAGGGAGTTACCGGCTGAGTTAACGAAGACTCTCCCGCTGTGAAGCGGAACCTCTCTGAATGGGGATGCTTGATACGAAAATTCATTACTGATTTCTGGAACAATCCATAAAACAGGGAAATTTGTGTAGAACAGGCGATGCTGAGGGTGTGCTATGCACGCCTAAACTTTTTTACGGCTATTGTTCAAGTTTAACACCAGGCTTTCAGGCAATCCAGAAGTAAAAAGGACGGAAAGACAAACTGACACCTAACTCAATCATTCTACTCCACGGCAAGGGTAGACCCTTTGATAAGAGGGTTTGATAATGCTATCAGGCCGTGGCTTAATTTGCTAAGAATTCTTGCAAAGGCATAGAAAAATATGTAGCACACTGGTTCTCGAAAAAGAATGAGATTGAATGCTTGGTTTATTTTGTGAGCTTCAAGTGAATGATAGATTCTGAGTCATGTCTTGTCGGGTTTGCAAAAGATGCACTGGTATCGAATTCTGACTGAAAAGCAAAAAAGAGAACTGGCTACAGAACGCTTTAGTTAGAGGATGTAGCTTTGTGAACGGTATGTAACTGGGTAATTTCTATCGGGGAAAACAAAGTTAGGTGTAGTTTCTGACTTTTGACGACTCGACCTGCCTGCTTGCAAGAATGAAACCTACCACCCAAATTATTTATGAAACGCTCGTGCCTGTTTGTTTGTTTTTTTTTCACGAAATTCAGTGTTTTCTGAAGAAGCACATGAAGAAGTCGAGTTGATCTCAAGGTGGGTTGGATATCGGACAAGATCAATAGAGCGCATGTGAACTTAGAGAGCTCTGCTCACGGGAGGCGAGGCATGCACTGAACTAGCCGGTGCCAGAGGCGAATTTCATATTTCGATTTTTTATAATTTTATATCTTATATTTTTTTATTTATTTTTTATACTGCCCGGGCATAAAAAAAAATAGGTGAAGGTGAGTAATGAGTCAACAAGTGAATCAAAGGGTACCCAGCTGCAAAGGGAGGTGCGAGCGTGAGCACTTCTTCTTACTATACAAATCCGTACCTCGGTTTCAACAAAGCCCGCAGAGCAGAAAACAAGTTCTGGCGAGGCACCTGCAGTTCCATTTCAAAAGATTTCCTTGCTTCGATGTGAGTATCACAGGAGGGGACTTGAGCACTTGCTTATTTCCTGTACATTCTTGTCAATATGATATCTTTATTATAGTTTCTATGTGGTATAGAGATTGAAAATTCTGGAGAATCCAACCAGCCATAATAGAGACTAATAAAAGGTGATCCACATGGTATCGAGGCATCGCAAAGAACGGAGCAATCCGTTTTTCTACCGTCGGTTGAAGGTTCACTCTTCGCCTTCCGCTTGAGACACGTCATACAGTGAAAGCTACAGAGTTCATCACTAGACGACCAACCTATGGATCTACTAATATTCGTCTACAATGCTTGCTGGAAGCTTGCTTTCGGACTTCGAGAAAGGTCAAATCCTAGCGAAAAAGGAGCAGGGATTGTCACATTAGCAGAATCGCGCGAGATTTGGGTCGATCTCACGCAGTTGTGGATAACTTCATCAAGAAACCTGGAGAATGTGGAACCAGTTCCGACAGAGACAAGCGCCGTATTTTGAGGGAAGCGTCGAACACCACCAAGTCCTGCATGGAAATCCGATCTTCACTGAATCTCAATGTCTCAAAGGACACTGTTTGGAGGGTCATCAGAAAGTCTCAGTTCATCGTCAAGAGGAAAATGCGTAAGGCACCCTTCATGACAAAAATCATCGAGAAAATCGGGTTGCTTTCGCCAGAAGGTGCAGCCGAACCGAATGGAATAAGGTGTTCGTCATGTGCTGACATTTGACCTTCCTTCTCTTGATGGTTTTTGTTCTTCAGGTCGTTTTTTCCGATGAGAAGAAGTTCAACTGTGATGGTCCAGACGGAAACCGATTTTATTGGCACGACCTGAGGAAGAAAAAACTTCACTTTTCCAGACGAAACTTCAAGGGAGGAGGAGTCATGGTTTGATCCGCGATCTCGTCGAGTAAGCGTATCCGTTTATGTTTTGTGCCAACGAAGATGAACTCGTCCTTTTATCGGACTGTTATGCGCCGTGCACTTCTCCCATATTTAGCGTCAGAATCGGCACCGAAATCTTCTTTTATGCAAGACAACGCCCCAATCNCAGCCGAACCGAATGGAATAAGGTGTTCGTCATGTGCTGACATTTGACCTTCCTTCTCTTGATGGTTTTTGTTCTTCAGGTCGTTTTTTCCGATGAGAAGAAGTTCAACTGTGATGGTCCAGACGGAAACCGATTTTATTGGCACGACCTGAGGAAGAAAAAACTTCACTTTTCCAGACGAAACTTCAAGGGAGGAGGAGTCATGGTTTGGGCCGCGATCTCGTCGAGTAAGCGTATCCGTTTATGTTTTGTGCCAACGAAGATGAACTCGTCCTTTTATCGGACTGTTATGCGCCGTGCACTTCTCCCATATTTAGCGTCAGAATCGGCACCGAAATCTTCTTTTATGCAAGACAACGCCCCAATCCATGTCAGCAAGAGCACCAAAGCTTGGTTCTCTCGGCATCGGATTCCACTTCTGCCCTGGCCGGCGAACAGCCCCGATTTGAATCCGATGGAAAATGTATGGGCTTCATGGTGTGGAGAATTTACGCCCAAAACAAGCGATCCGCAGGCGTCGAGGAGTTGAAAAAAGCGATAATCGAAGCATGGCACCAAGTTGATCAGGAGTTGATTGATAGCCTTTATTTGAGCTTAGACCACCGTATTTTCCGAGCAATTCGGAGGAATAGTGGACCAACTGATTATTGGCTTTGCAAATCTCTCTCCTTGTTGTATGTTTGTTGTTAAATAAATTAATTTTGTTAGTGGCTGTGTCATTTACCGCGACGTTGGAAAAGCACTTTTTATTGAAAAATTGACCAAAAAAATGTTTGTGTTTCCGAGCTGGAATTTAGTGATAAAGTGCGGATTGCAATTCAAATTTGACACATTTCTACTTTGGCAGTTTTTCAGAAACATCATATACTGAGAGTTTTTGGGAAAATTAGAGGTGGCTGTATCATTTTGCGACGCACTGTACATCCCATCCGGTGACAGTGAGTATTTTCTGTTTCTCTTTCTTTCGCATTTTTTTGACTTTGCGGCCTAATACGCTTCCCGTACAACTCGTTCTGAATGTCACAATGTTTTTTTAATTAAGAGCACGATCCACAGTCCACTAGCATATTTTTTTATTCTCCGGGTTTGATCATGAGGTTCTTTCTTACATGCATTTACATGTAGTGAACAGCCTTTTTCCCTTCATTTTATTTTACTTTTACCATTTTTATAGTTTATTAGTTTCCCTCTTTGAGCAGTATTCCGTTTACGTGCCCTCACGTTCTTCCATGGACAATTCATGGCAGATTTATGGGCACATCTCGCAATATCCGCTTTTCTGGTTTATATATATATATATTTGTATATATATGTATATAATATTCATATCAGCTGTTGTCCTGAAAGTCTGTCTGTATAGGACTCGTGTGAAATTTGAGTGCATTTGCAGTGCCTGATGCTTTTCTTCTACCGCAAAGACAAGAATGCGGCTCAAGCCGCGAGAAAGCTTTGGTACGTCTGAATATACATGCGCTAGGGGAGCGTACAGTACACGAGTGATTTGCTAAATTTAAACAGGGTGAATTCACTCTCGAAATCGGCAACGAGCAGGAAGGCTATCAACAGTTGAAAACGACCAAATCAAAATATGAATCGGAATGAATCAGTAAATTACTACTCGTGGAATAGGAGGAGGACTGAGTGTTTCGGAATCAATCATCCATGATCATTTGCCGGAACTGTGTTTCGTTAAGCGCCTTGATGTTTGGGTACTTTACGAACTGAGCGGGTGCAACGGAATGGAGCGCGCTTCCATGTGCGACTCTTTGCTAAAACGAAACAAAAATGAGCTGGTTCAGAAACGTGCGACACCGGGGGACAAAAAGTGGGACAATGTGGAGCGGAAACGATCGTGAAGCCTTCTCAACGAGTCGTCGCAAACTACTCCAAAAGTCAGACTCATGTGAGGAAGATTATGCTGTGTTGCTAGTGGGTGGGATTGGACGAAAATCATTTATTATGAGCTGTTGCCGCACAGCCGAACGTGCTGTACTCAGCTGAAAACTTACAGGCAGCGATAGATCAAGCGCCCCGAAGTTGCCAAGCATAAGACCGTTGTCATCGGGTAGGATATCTCCAGACCACTCGTATTTTTGACTACTCGTCAAAAACTGCTGGAGCTTGGGCTCTTACCACACCCACCATATAGTCTAAGCATAGCACCGTCAGACTACCACTTCTTCAGGTTTCTGCAAAATCTTATGAATGGAGAATCATTCAATCTACTAGAGGACTGCAAAAAGCCTCTTAGAGGATTTTTCGATTCCAAGTCCAGAACTTTCTATGAAAGTGGGATTATGAAATTGATAGAAAAGTGGCGAGCCGTTACTGAACAGAATGGACGATATGTTGGTTAATGAACGGATTTGATCCTCTAGAATTTCTCTTCCAGAGATGACTCGAAACTTTGGGAGACTTTCCAGGCAACCCAATATACATGTATATAGTATATGTATATGTATATGTATATGTATATGTATATATATTATATATCTAATATATTATATATCTCATATATTATATATCTAATATATATTATATATATTATGTATATTATATATATTATATATATTATATATTATATATTATATATATTATATATTATATATATTATATATTATATATATTATATATATTATATATATTATATATATTATATGTATTATATATATATTATATTATATATATTATACATATTATATATATTATATATATTATATTATATATATTATACATATTATATATTATATATATTATATTTTATATATATATATATTACATATATTATATATTATATATATATATATGTATACATGGTAATAGCTCAAACCAGGAAGAAGACCATCACTTCGTGAAATCAATTTTAATGGTTCACTCAACCTCGATATAAACCAAACAGCCTGCTCCGCAAGGTGATCTGTTCCACAACAATCATTTGCATACCCACACCGTACCCCCATATGTTGGGTGAAGTTCCCTAGTTAGCATGCAAAAACTCTAAAAACACATATGCATTTGTCACACTTTTAGATTGGAACAAAATGATAGGAACAAACAAGCAATGTACAGAACAATCAGAGGTGTCTGTATCCCTATGAAGCGCAGTGTACCCATATTTGAGATAGGACTGTGGAGCCTCAGTCACAAAAACAGCACAATCCAGGTTCACTCTAATAATATACAATAAGAGTCGTCCAGTCTCACCTGTATACTAGGCCCTGCATGTTCGTTCTAATGCTCGTGACTCCTGCAAGCTTTTCCAGCTCAACTACTCTCGTCCTGTTCAGTCTTCAAAATTGCCTGTTCTCTTCCAGCTTCGGAAAACATGTTCCTTATCAGATGCGCAATTGCGTGAGACAACGACGTGTAGTGGCAAGTGGCTCACATGCTTTATGCAGGGATAGAACACGCGATCGATACTCGCTATGGTAACAAAGGCCTCAGGAATCTACAGTGCGTTTCATAATTATAAGGTCACCCTCAAATTTTGCACTTTCAAGAAAAGCAGTCATTAAGGATTTTTTCTAGCATCATGAACGGATTCCCCAGCACGAATAAACTAGGTATCCGTTTTCTAGCCGCAGCTGCATTTTTCGAAACTTTTTCAGAACAGTTTATCGGTTTTTGCACCGTTTCATAATTATAAGGTCACCCCGAGAAAGTGACTAATTTTTAACGAAAGAGAGGAAATTTCGTGTCTGAAGATACTTGTAAAGGTAAGCATGTGTAGCAAAGGCATTTCTAAAC
>UZAF01018522.1:0-19711 GCA_900617895.1 Haemonchus placei | reverse complement strand
GTTGACCATAAAACACTCAAGTACCTGTTCTAAAAATGTCAAACATTTAGGAAAACAAGTAGTTCCCTTTAAGATTAATGCTCGGTGTACTTACAATAAGAAGATTACACAGTTACTTAGTTACCAACTTAATCTGATCGAGCAATAGGCTAATATTCCCTCGTATCGACTGTGGCTGCCTCAACTATATTCGGGAGCTGGGAGGGTATCGAACCGGTATGTTCAACTGATCCGCGGAGTGTGATACTTCTCTATCCCAGTGAGTATGAGTTATTACAAGGTTCAGCCTCTCTCTGCTCACCGCTTCAACTTTTTCAAGGGATATACAGTTTTGGAATTTTTCCAAAATCAAGGCAGCTCCGCGAAAAGTAATGTTTTCATTTTCGTTTCATAATGTAATTTAATTCCTGTCGGAAATGGAGCGAATACGTTAATAGGAACGGACGAGCTCTAAGCGAACCTAAGCAAGAAATATGCTCTCAGTCGACTGCCGAAACTCGATAACTATTTTGAGATGATAGCAGCTTTTCCTATCCAGTATTTCTAGTTGACTGGGCTAAAGATGCACCCCGGAGACCCCAAGTACGACTCGCGAGATTGATGAATGGATGTTCATTGTGTCTCACGACTTTCGTATGAGACAAGGTCTGGAAGCCAGATGGCTGCAACTTGCACCACATTAGATGTAATACTATCAATCTGTCAATAGAGCTCTGGTACATCTCTGAAGTTGGTCTCTGGGATGTATCTTTTTGTGACTTTAATTTGATTTTCCCATGAACAACATCACTTTTTTGTAGTTCAATTGACGGAGATGTTAGAATTAAAAGCGATGCAAAGCAATGAAACCTGTCGATCATAAAAGCTGTAGGAGCATTTATAGTACAGGCGTTACAACGCGAGCGTCGGCGTTGACCGTCATTCGATACTTCTCAAGTCGATGGCTCATGCTGCAGCGTGCGGGCTGCAGTTTTCCTGCCGCGACCATTTTTGAAGGCGACTATATCATGCCAATCACCAATGAGACGATATTTCTCTTCCCACCTGATTCATTTCTTCCTATTCTTGTCTCATATCGGGGAAAAAGTAGGGTATGTGCTTTGGTAAGAAGTATTGCTCAATTAGCTTGGGAATTGGAACATATAGAAGTGCTGAACCACTTAAGGTCGCCGAGGAGAATGCCCAATTCCGATATGACCTGAGGACGGCTCCTCCTGACCCTACCCATATCGTGGTACTTGCCTTACATGGTTAGCACGTCAACGAAGGAGTTATGAGTAACGGTAGTAGTCCATAGTACGTAATTACACAGATGACTCAAGACGTGTGTACGTAATGCCCTATTTACGTAATTTTGCAATTCATATGATTTGCGTCATCGATTGTAATGAGAAACAAATGCCTTTTATAGAATTCATTCCGGAAATGATTGAATCATGGGCTGGGCTGTGTTACATTGGTTAACCCCTTGCCAGGAATGATTAATTTGATGATTAACCCTTTTGTAAATGAGAACCACTAGATAAAAGACGTAAAGGGCGTCATGGGAGGCACCACTCTTCGCAAAAACAAGTTTTTCTTCCCTTTGCTTTCTCATTACACTATCCATTCACGTGTTTTTCTATGTTTGGTCACATTTGACTGCCTTATTCGCTTCGCCCAATGTTTGTTTTTACCTGGCCCTTTTGTTGCCATCGACGGTCCTCCTTCGACGTATTGTATTTGTGTGTGTTTCAGATTACGTTTCTATGCGTAGTAGTAACATCTGAAATGATGATCGACGTCGTCGATCCGCGAAAATTTCGTTCTTTTTGTCTTCGTGGCGAAGGACGAGCAAATTTTGTCATTAGTGCTAAGCACACGACATCAGGAATAAGGTAAATCTTTCAATCCCTTGGTTCAAACTCGAGCGGTATCCATTGCTTGGAATCCGCAACAGCTCTCAGATTTTGCTCTTTTTTTGTATGTGACGGCTGGGAGATAGTGCAGTTTTGGTGCTTCTCTTCACACTCCAAAAAGGTTACTGCAAAAATCTTAAATCCTCTGCGTAGTTCTGGGAAGAGCTTTAGCTTTTTATTGATAATCTCGACTCCGGGAATAGCATAGTTCCCCGGTGCCTCGATGGTCTCAACTTTTTCCGGTTGGAGCCCTTTGGGGCAGCTTCCCGTTTTCTCTTATTATTCACTCATTCAGAATTGTCTGGAGGTTCGCAAAGGCAAGAAAAAGTGGTCTTCTAACATGGAAGGCTAAAAGTGAATTAGTAAATCAATATATGGAGCGGTTCGTCTCTCCTTTTTTCGACGCGCGGTTTCTGGTAAATCCAAAAATCATCGAAATGGCAGTTACTGATGTCCACCAATTAGCAAAGGTATGTCATGGTTAAACTCTCGATACATTCGCTCCACGACCTTCTTTCTATTCAATTTTCTCTCTTTATAACTTCGATCTGGCTTATACGAGAATGTTTTGCAAGAAGGGCAAATCTAAGGGTCGTCACGAAGCTGAAATTAATGTTACCAGATTGGATATACACTTTTATGAATAGAACGCTTCCATACATCGCTGTCGAAACGTTCGGTTGCACATCTGTTAAATGTGACGAGGCATATGATCTCAGAATAATTCTTGTTAAAATGTCTATTAACCATTTCTTTTACCATTTGATTTTTTTATTTCTTAAAACAATATTTTTAGATCCCTTCGTTACCAGCCAATTTCAAGATCGAAAAATTTGAAGAATTATTAGCCCTTCCCGAGGATCTGTCGTTCTTCCCGTTAAATAATGTACCGAGAAACGTCGTGAGGCTTTCCGCCTTGGAAATGTTGGATGCTACAAGAATTCCGAAACACCTCATTTCCTATATTGGACCGACCATCACGGTTTGTACTTTTACCTCTGCAAATACCATACTAGGAAAGAAACACCATTAATCACTGAAATACTTAACCAAAGTGAAGATTAAACTTTTTGGTCGAATCAGTCCCCTTCGTGAATGCGTCCTTCCTTCTATCGTTTTCTGTTCAGAATTGTTATTTCTTTCGAGGAGTTTACGACCGAGGCATAATTTTCAGGGGCAAACTGATGTTCTAATGAGTGGTTTTTATCTTACCAAGGGATTCTTGTTCCAACCTACTGATCTTAAAAGATGAAAGGCTTGGTTGGACGGCACCTGGGGCAATCCCTCCCCCTCCCCCTTAATGGGTGGATGTTAATCGTCATCATTTTATAGATTGATTTGGTACGTTTGAAATACCACTAATATGCTAAGTGCCAATTAATCATATTCAGTAGTAATGATAATAATTATGCTTCCTTTCTGATAAAATCTGGTAACGTCCATCGAAATGATTTTCTTTCAGGTAGAAATCAAGCCTAAGCAAGGATTTTTCCAAAATCATGCCTCAATTGATCTTCCATTCTGTAATAATTGCATTCTACAGGTATTTCATACTTTTTCGTCTTCTTCTTTCTTTTGGTCCCCATTCTTTGCGAATAAGTTCTTTTCACCGATTCCCTGACATCTTGAGAAAATGGAAAGGGTGAGCGTGTAGGTTTCTGAGTGCTGCCTCGAGTAATGGCAATGACAATTTTCCGGATGTTCTCGTTACTGCGAGCGTTCTCATTTCCTTTTCAGCTCGAGAAATGCGGCTCGGACCATTACGAAGAGATGTACGATTTCTGCCCAATAGACCTCTTCTCGGGAAACCTATCTAGAATGAAGTCTGCTCTTGAGGCACTGTTGAAAGTTCCACACAGGAACCTACGTATTTTCGTCGACGGAAACCTGGTATTAGCTTAGCTCACTGCTTTCT
Organism: Haemonchus placei; assembly: GCA_900617895.1. Taxonomy (NCBI): domain Eukaryota; kingdom Metazoa; phylum Nematoda; class Chromadorea; order Rhabditida; family Trichostrongylidae; genus Haemonchus; species Haemonchus placei. The sequence goes on along the minus strand of UZAF01018522.1, from coordinate 15,898 downwards.
TTCTGAGTTGTTTTTAACTTCTGCGTAAAATTGAGAAACTTCTGTTCAGATACACTCCGACGAATCTCTTCTTGATGCCACTCTTTTTTCAACGACCTTATTTCCTAGTGGACAGGGGAACGCAGATGACTTGATTACAGCGGTAGGACTTCATTAAAGGCAGCATGTCTCATATTTTCCAATTCGATGCCGCGAAATTTAGCTGTGCCTCGTGCTGGCAGGATGTGAGGATGTTCGCGACTTTTCCTTACGGGATGACTCCGTTCTTGGACAAATTCTGGTGGCGCAGAAGATTGATTCAGTGGGTATCGTTAAAGCTCATCAAATATACAAAAGTCTTCCAGCTGCCGTGCAGGTATGTCGTCCCATTGTTATCGCCTTCCTTTACGTCATTAGATTTCCATCAATTCTTTCAGTTTTCAGAAAGAATTGCACGACAAAAGTCGCCTTCCTGTTAGAGGTCTAGAAGTCCTGGAGGCAACAGATGATCGAGCTCTTCTAGAGCAGTATCTCTTAGCTGCAACGATGAAGGATTGTTCCGTGAGTTCAAATTATCGTTGCTCTCGAAAGCTAAGTATATTTAACGATCATAAATGGGGATGTACATTGGGGATGTGAGATGTGTAGTTTGCACCTAGCATCTCACTACTTATCGTTATGCTTATATTCTTACGTAAAGAAGAGCTGGGCTTTGAGGAGCCAGGGATGTCAGAGATTGAGAAACGAATCTCAAGAAAGTGCAACTGTTTCTGGACCTTACTTCATTGTTATTCTACCAGGCGGGTACAGTATTGAAGATTGAAACTCCCTTCACCACATGACCTCGGCAGCTTTAAGTTCCAACAGGGCTATAGTCTCTCAACCTTCTTACCTTAACATGATAGGCTTTTTTTGGCATGCTCAATAAGCAGTATGAATCCTTTGTGAAACTTTGCATTAGGATGTTAAAGTGTAAGGAACTGTAAGAAACTTACAACAGGCCATCCAAAACTGCAATTCTCCTCTCGTCTGTTGCTGCCAGTACACACTCACTAAGATATCACCCTGCAATCCCTCAAGCTGTTGCATCACCAATGGACGCTTTAATTTTTTCATCAGTTCAAGGCGAAATATTCGAAAAAAGGCAAAATATGAATTCAATAGTGGCACAGCGCCCAAGTCTCGTGTGGGAAATTCAAATCACAAAAAGAACGAAATGCTTCAGAGACTTTCTAAGAATGGAAAGTTGTGTAGACTAGGGTGTTTGGAAACTATCTGTCGGAAATTTCGTAAAAATCCAGATGTTTGCGGAGTGTTCTGTAGTTCTGTAGTGTTTCCCATAAGAATTCTATGGAAGAGGTGTCACAAAACGATACTCCCCTTTGCGGGTGCGTGAATAATCCGGAAGTTTTCATGACACAATAGTTGGTTGACCTGCTCTAGTGTCATCTTTGACCGTCCTGGTTTGCGCTTTGGAGTGTTGGAATAGAGCTTGCACTACTAAGTTGGGGTTTCCAGGCCAAACCTTGACACTCCTTTCGATGGGCTTTAGAAGCGAAATGGCGTGATTCGAAGTCGTAAAAAAGTGCTGTGTCGAATATGGGAAGACATTTCGACCATTTCAGGGTTGAGCAAGCAAACATTTTGAATCAATTTCATGGAAACTTCCAGAAGATTCGAGAAAAATTCCGACTGTTGCAAAATTTTCAACAGGTACCCTCAGAAAGGAATGTTGCTATTCCGTGCTTTTAGCGAATGGTTCACTGTTAGCAAACAACATTTGGGGGAAACACTGGAATTCTCATTTGCTCTTGGGGGAATGAAACCCTGGTAGGAAACACGTTTGGACGAAATTCCAAACCTACGAACATCTTACCAATTCTTTTCCTCAGCGATGTAGATTGCTTGCAAGATGCCTACAACTATATTACACACGGTCACTTTTGATAAGAGAGAAGGCATCAGCGGGGCAAATATTTTCCTACCTAAAGAGACTAATCTGAGCCAGAAAATTATCTAAACAGATACTTTAAGGTAATTTGGAGCTTAATCTCAGCCAAAATAATTTTAGCTATCATTAGGCCCATGTATCCATTTATTTCATTTCCATTTTCTCGAAGATCCTATGTATGCCTGCATCCCTCCACTTTTTCGCTTCATTTTGTCTGCTTTTCTATCTTCATAACTTTACAGATAATGGCTTCTTTCCGATTGGTACCATCAGGAACGTATCACACTCCTTCAGGTGTTGATGAAGCTCAAATGATCAAGCTGGCTAATGGTCAGGTTTCTTTATAGATATATATAGTAAAAGTTGCATTGAGAGTGTACATTTCAGGCTTGTGCTTCGCGTATTCCGTGAAGATTGTTGATTTAGACCCTAAGAGCCCTAAAAATTTAGTCAGTGCCTTTGCAAGATTTATGGCCGGGGTTAAATTGATTCGTCTTGAATCCGTTACTAGAACTCCCTGTGTTGAATCCCTGTGATACTTCGTTGCGGTGTTGATTACTTGGTCACTTTAACAACTGTTGATACTATAGGGTCTAAAAGCATGTTTATTTATTGCTCACAATTTTTTCGCTCATTCTGAGCGCACTGCCTGAGTTCCGAAAAAAGCAGTCGACGCAGAGCCGACACGGTCTATTCGGCTGCATATCACATTAAGCAAGTGAGTCAAGCTTGATCGCAGAAAGCGACATCGCCTGTTGTAGCTTTCGCCACAGATCAAACTGGGCTTTCTCTATGATTTCGGACATTCTCGCCTGTAAATGTTGTCAATGACTTGTGATGACTTTGTGTATAATACTGGAATCTCATTAACCGAAAAAACTTTTTCTCACAATTTCAGTATTCACTTTCAAATGCTATTGCACTTACTTCTTTCGTTCATTCCGGAATTATTGTTATTTCTTGCCGGTATTACATGGAACGCGTATCAAGTGAACATCGAAATTGTTGTTGCTTCTGAACCTTTTTCGTTTGATGGAAAGCTGCACCACAGTTTGCCTCATTAGATTTACTCGTAGTAAGCAAAGTTGTGAAGTTCGCGTTTGGTACGACGTGCTCATGTAAGGTGTATGTAAGATTAACCCTGGTGTTTCGCTTCTATCAGTCGCCGTTATTTCCTGTATTCTGTTGTTTTTCTGGAGCTTGTTGAATCTGAACTTATATCATATAATAATAATAGATAAGAACCGATTTCCATTTGTTTTTCTGTTGAGTAAGTAGAGTGGTAGAGTACCGCATTACATACATACATTCATTACTCTTCTACAATCGAACTGAACAAGCTAAAAGGGAAAGGTTCTACGAACTGTGCAAGTGCTTTCTAACTCACCATTTACAGTTTGTAGTAAGTAGCGGGTTCGGTACCCGAATTCTCACGGTTGCAGGCATGCACACAGCTGTAGCTCCCACTCGGTAATCACTTACTAGGGATTCAAGTTTTACCCCTGTTCCGATCCGCGCCAAGTGCAGAGACCGGTTTGGGTAGAAGATTCCAGATCCTCAACACCAAACAGATGAAGAATCGCCATATCCAAATTCGACTAAGTATGACGGTTTAAAAGTGAAAAACGTGAAGGTTGTTGTTGAGCGATAGAAACATACTGGACGTAGTTGTATAACACAGTGTTTTCTATGTCAATTAAGATACCGACTCAAAAATAGCCAAATTCTGTCAAAGGGCACATCAACCTTGTGTTTGTTGACAGTTGATGTCCCGTGCGTTGACAATCGGGCATGTGAATTGCATCGGTATTATGAATTACGAACATTACAAATTCAGCGGAATAATATTGAAAATCATTAAAAATCAAGGGAGAGGGCAGTTATATCGATCAGGGGTCATTATTATGCATTATAGCCTTTTTCATTGGCTCAATACACCTGTTTTTTTGGCAGGATGATCGAAAATGCGTCTTAGTTGTCGAGCAACATGTGCTCTTTGATATAATCGCCCACAGATGATGGGTGAGGAACAATAACATCTCTCAGAGCATAAACTGAGTAAACAGTTTTAATGACAGAAATTCAAGTAGGAGTTGATAAATGGGAGGAGTTTGAGCAAAAGACAGAACATGACCGAAAATTGCTTTTCAACGCCATTGGAAAGCACCTAGCCCTTTTTTATTTAATCAGTGTTCCTATTGAAGAGGTCAAATCGACCAATACATCTGCACCATAACAAAGATCAAGTAAAAGTAGTAATTGTAGCACTATGTCAAAGCTACGAGGCTTACCTTATAAGTAATGGGTTCCTAGGTTGAATCGATTGTAATAGGTACAATCTTCGGCTTTTCACTTAGAAGAAGCGTCTCTGGGAGTTGTTAAAGTCGTACCTCAGCCTGCAGTGTCATTGCTGTAAAGTGCAAGAAAATATTGATGAACTCTTGACAACAATGTGTTTATCGCCCAAAGTTCGCTCTGTACTTTTAAGTTTCCCCTGGTTGACCGGTTTTTAGGAAGATTCTCTTCCTGCAGGGTCTGTATTCTATCGTCAGAGCCAGTGTGTGTACTTCAGAAGGTACCGGCGCGACGCAATCGAAGGCGTTGCGAACAACGAACAGTTCTTAAGACAGCTGTAGGCGGTCAATTAAAGTGGATTATTGATGAACCGAGGACCGGCGATAGTTTACCCATGATGACGCATGGGTTGGGTTTGTTTCTTGTCGAAGTTCGTGCCCTTCGCAGTGTTTGCTGGTCACATGTCGTACGCCGTCACATTTTCACGATCACAACAGCCGGCTGCCGTCGACTGTTTCGGCGAACGGTGCTGATAGGACGTGCGTTCCCTAACACGCCCAATCTTGAACTTTTTTTTTTACACTTTTCCTTCTGAGAATTCCCTTGTAACTTCAGTAATGCGATTGAACACGATGTGATCGTTTAATCAGGTCGCGTGCAATCAATCACTGGGGCACGTCCCAAACCGTGATCCCCGATCCCCGGATGTGGGACGTTTTTTGCTCCCGATTTTTTTGTTTACCGTTCTCTTTCTTTGTAAGTATATCGTGTTATCGCTGTTCAAACAATTTCTGACCATTTGTTCTCAAAAAATCTTCGCGTACTACTGGAATTCATTCGTTAACTTTGCTCTGAAACTTTGCCTATTTGCAAGTTACAGGATTGGGAACGTGAAATCCCTTCCTTCGTGATCGAATCTTACTAGTTCTGTGTGTATTCGTCTGTAGGTATTGAGGTTGTCATCGACCGGCTTCTTCTCCTGGTACCGGCATTGATTTGTCTGAACGGATGAGCCCTTTGTCCTCATTCATTTTGAATAATGAGGGTTCGGATTAATCCGAAGGTACGTAGATTATCCGAACACAGAATTTCTTGTGGACGTCGGTGCTTTTTTGCTTTTCTGGCAGTTCTCCTCTGATGTTTTTTGTTTGTTGAAGCCCGGCGACGGCAAAACCTATTTTGCTACCATTGATTGATGGGTTCTTTTCCGATTATTACGTGATAATCGGTAATTTTAATGAAGGGTAAGGGTTTGTAAGCATCAGGTTTCTCCAATGAAAACAGGGACAGTTTGATTGGAAATAGATACTCCAACTGAAACCAACTAATGCTTTATAGTACTGCTTATCGTGGGAAGTCGGATTTTATCACCACTCACTTGCCGGCATTTTTTCCGTAATGATAAGCGTGACTTTCTTCGGTCCAGCCGGCTGCAATTCAAATACTTGAAGTGAACTTCTTTGGTTTACTGGACGATCAATCCCTTGAAGTCCGAATGGATTTAAGGTGTAATATGGACCTGGCCCTGTACAAAGGAACCAAAATGAAAAGACTCGGTTTCACATCCATGAAATGGCATGGAAACAGAAATATCCATGTTAGGGATAGAAGGGCAGTTGTATAAGATGCTGTTCCTTTATTTCCCACTTTGACTTTTCGGAAATAGTTTTTAATCTGGTGAGTTTCCGAGCAGAAACTCGAATTAGATAACCGGTCAACAGTGAAATGACAGTGACCGTCTGAGGTTATTAGCATTGACAGCTACAACTGAGAGAAAGGTGTATATTTGATACTGCAGTTCTACTGGAGACATGCTATCCTATCGTGGAGAAAATGAGGTCGCGCCGTAAAAGTGGCGGGTAATGGTATTGTGCAGCGGCTGTGAAGTCAAATTTCACTTTAAAAAATCGAAACTATCGAACATGTTTCGTCTGAATCGCAATTACGTATGCATCGAAAAAGCAAGAGAAATTTTAGAAGAATTAAAAGCGCAGAAAACTTGTCTGAATAATAAGCTTGTGAACAAAAGCAAGTTTTGAGAGGAAGAAAATCTTTAGCTTTCGAAAAAAAAAACCCTGTCCCGAAGACTACCCCTTGTTTCGGCTAGGGGGAAGTCGTTACATAACAACAGGTGTAAATCACCACCCTGGGTCGCGGGCCACGTGTGCGGCGGGACCTTCTACCATTGTTAATGACGATCTTGATAAGAAAGTAACAACAACATAACTTCTTTCTTCTGAATCTACGGCTCACCTTATTAACATCTTTGCCAGAAGTTGGAAGATTTGTGACCCAAAGCTTTCAGTGGTTGCCTTTTTTAAATTATCATAAGTTTCGAGTTTCCTGCCACTTAATTGATACCTGAGTTCGCATAACAAATCAAAGTACAAGTTGAGGGGAGTGCGTTGATCGAGCTCCAGTAGACAGACGAGCTCGGCGATTTTTTGACGGGACTCAGAACGAAATTTGCACGTGTGTTGTGGTGCTGTGGGTGCACTTATAATAGTTTTCGACGTCTTTCCTCAATTGTCTCGGCTAAGTGCTGGGGCTGATCTGTGTAGACAGTACCTATATCTTTTCGCCTGCGTCTAGCACCTCATCGAAAATGGGTCTTTCAGTCCCCTCCCCTCTCTTCATCAAGTTGAGAGAAGACATTTGCGCAGTCCTTGAAGGGTTGTATCTTCTGCAGAGAAATCATTCAACCATTTGTTGAACTTCTCGAAGCTCTTGTCTCCTCACTTTTATTGGTAAGCTTTCGGCATGAAAGGCCTTCAAAGGACCTCAATTTCTACAATATTTTGCTGCATGCAATCAGTTAACTATCAGTTGTTATATGCCGAAAGCTTACCAATAAAAGTAGAGAGTCAAGAGCTTCGAAAAGTACAAACCAAAGACAACGACAACAAGTCTAGATGAAGCTCAAAGATAGCAATATTTTAAGCATTGTTAAATATTGAACGGTGAACAGTGCCGTCGTGGGACAAGCCGGAGCCCAACGAGCGATGGTTGTGCCGCCCGTTGATTTGTCTCTCGACGGCACTCGTAGAGGATGATGGCGCGAAGTTCGTGAACATGTGAGAGCCCACAAGTGTGGTCTGTATATCATGGGTCGGCTGCCCACTCTCAGGGAAGGTTATCACCCTGACTGACATGTTTGCTTTGTTTGTACAAATTTTTTCTCGTTTCGAATCTTTCGTCAAAGATCTTCATTGCCTACCAGTCAGTTAGTGTGAAAGTGGTCGGGTAGCTGAGGTTTCGCTCCTTACGCTCATAACCTGTATGATTGACCATGGACAGGCTCAGTTATCTCAGGTGAGCATAAATTGTTCCCAGGTAATTATTGCGCAACCAAGGCCTACAGTCCCTTACAGGCCACCTAAGTAAGGTTCTGTTTTCTGACAACGTCAAACCTTTGAAGGATAACAAGATGAAGTTGAATAGAAAGGTTCTTTCTGTTCTATACCTGTAAAATAAGTTTTTACCATTTCTATTTCAGTTTCCGCGCGCTCTCGTGGATAGTGAGACAGGACATAGCTTCTGGTGGGGTGACGCGTCGTTTGCGCATCGTATGCGTCTGCTTCCGCAGTCATTAGCAGCGGCTCTCTATCGCGATCCCGCACCTTATGCTGCAATGAATTGCAGGGCAAGCTCTGGATCGGCAACGGAGGTAGGTGAACTCCTTTTTTAATTTTTGGTTTCCTCCGGCGGAGACTTATTCCTGACGTATTTCGTGGAACTATTCTGTTGGTTTCTTCTTACTGGCAAATAAAGCTGCGAAAGCGTAATTATAGAAACCGTCGTTCCGTCCAAAAAAGGTGCTCATCCTCAGCAAAATTACCCGATATGAATTCGAGANCAGTCATTAGCAGCGGCTCTCTATCGCGATCCCGCACCTTATGCTGCAATGAATTGCAGGGCAAGCTCTGGATCGGCATCGGAGGTGGGTGAACTCCTTTTATAATTTTTGGTTTCCTCCGGCGGAGAGTTACTCCTGACATATTTCGTGGAACTATTCTGTTGTTTTCTTCTTACTGGAAAATAAAGCTGCAAAAGCGTAATTATAGAAACCGTCGTTCCGTCCAAAAAAGGTGCTCATCCTCAGCAAAATTACCCGATATGAATTCGAGAAGCGGGTACACGGAGAAGATGATGACAGAAAACTTGAAGCATTGGTGAGTCGTCCCTCTACTCCTCTCATTCACATATTTATGTTTTTCTTCAGCTGAAACGACGTGGATCAGATTATAACCATTTGTTAAAGAAGCATCAGATCCATCAAACATATTTGCAGACGATTCAGTCAGAACTGGAGTATGTTTCTTTGCGCTTCATTCCGGTAGAATAGTGTATATCCTTTGTGTTTGTTTATATTGCTATCAGAAGCTACACATGTCGTTTATGTAGCTTTACCTTTGTGTTTATTGCGTAGGCATTATTCAAATCTCAAACCTAGTGGACCGTTTATAAATGGAAGGAGTAAACAGATTAAGCCAAAGGTTCGAGCTACCTGAGGTCCTCCCGTTCCTTCTACTGTTATGGATGTCTCCCTTTTTCAATTTAGAAGCTAGAAGCAGTAAGCTAATTAGAAAAGAGCTGTTAGTCTCTAAAATACATTTGCGTTTGAGGAAGTAGCGAGAGGGATAGGGAGTTGGGCGACTTGCGAAGCCTTGATTGGGTAAGGTGGCCGTGCTGAACATAACTGAATAAGTTGCTTTGGTCACTTTTGTGTTTTTGTTAGACCCATTGTTAGCAAAAACTTAGAAACATTTAGAAAAGCTGTGTCTTTGATGTATTCTTTATCAATATAGTTGGTGCATTATTGTTCAGACGAGCTGGTGTGGAATCCAAGGTCGTCCAAAGGTTTGACTACACAGAAGAAGCAGTAAACTGGGCAGACGTTGTGATGACCGCTGGTGGAGACGGAACTTTTTTGCTTGGAGCTTCACGTATACATCAGAGAAACAAGCCCGTCATAGGCATCAACACTGATCCTCAAGGGTAATTTAATTTTTATACATCCGCTATTTCCTTGAGACCATTGCTTTTTCTTTGAGATCGGAAGGCTACATGTGTTTAATGCGAAAATTGCCGAAGGAACATTTTCGGTCGGCCTTGCAACGATTGCTCGATGGAGATTTCCAGTGAGTCATTCTATTCCACTGTTTTCGTTCTTTCCTGCGTCATCCAGAGTTTCCTTTTTAAATAGTTTTTATTTCAACCTTTTTAGAAACCATTGTAACTCAGTCATGTTTTATTTCCTCTTTTAAAGCTGGTTGTATCGTCAACGGATTCGCATAACACTGAGTGGTGATAGACAAGCGGGTGTCGGCGATTCAATTGAACTTCACGATCAACAGTTAAATCGAATGCCAGCCACAACGCGATGGATGGATGGCCATGTAACAACATCTTCTGCCTTCTGTCACGCCAATCAAGGAGCTACCCCTCCAAGAGAAGACGGCTTGTGCGGCGTGAAAAAGTCAAAGTAAGCCACAATGCCCGTGTGTTTCTACTAGACATTTTTTATTATCATAGGAAACGTCAGCGTTCGCCGCCAGAGAGAGTCACGATGCAGTTACCCGTTCTCGCGCTGAATGAAGTATTTATTGGAGAAAGTCTTTCATCACGGGTATCATACTACGAAATACAGATCGATAATGGAAAGATGGTCAAACAAAAAAGCAGTGGTATTGCTATCTGCACAGGTATGACTTTAATTGATTGGTGAAAAGTAACATAGCGGTAGAGTAATCATTGTTGAAGCGAATATTCGTGGGGCATAAGGAAATATGACGGTGGCAGTGGTACCGTGTTGTTCGGTAATTTTGTTCTCATCTTACTTTACAAGTTGCGCTCAGAAATCTCTAGAAAACGATCTGTATTTGGAGTTTTTCAGAGTTTTCTGCATTTTTATAACATTTCGTGGTCATTTCTATGTACAACAAATATATTTTGAAAACATTTACACGATCTACAAGACATGGAAGTAATTTTGACATCGTTTCGGATGTTTTATAAAGCGAAAATATGTCAATGTCGTCATGATTGTGAGCTTGCCATGAGATTCTATTATATTAAAAGGAGTTTTGCGGGCAGCTGGTGTGCTAACTGATAGGTTATGGTAACCCTTTTTTTGTTGGGATTGTGTCTTGACATCATTTCCCAGAGCTCCTATTAATGTTCTTTGAGCCAGCTGATTATGGCCAAATGTTATTTTCTCCTCAGCAGCTTAACAAAATTATGGTAAGCAGCTTTTGATGACCCTTATTATACCTTGATTTTAAATGAACATAGTACATTCTAAAAAGTGTCGTGTTGCTAACATGACATACCATTTTGTTAACTTAAAATTATTTCAAAACTAATTCGTGACTTAATCTTAGAGTCAATACTATGGAATAGAAAAGTTTCCTACAAATGGTGTATTACATAATACCGAGAAACCGGGTCTCAGGAACCATGGTCGGATTATAGTTCAAAATTGTCGCAAATCAAAAACCTACTTATTCAAATCCAAATTCCAAACACTCTAGTTTAGAGGAGTATTTTGATTCGAAGTATCCTCGAATTGATATAAACTTTAAACGGGATCATTTTAGTGATCCCGATTCTCTCAAGTGTGCAGTGTTTTTCTCGTTCCTATTTGTTATCAAAGTATTCGTATACCATAAGCTAAATACCAATTTGTCTGTTTCATCTAATTCCATGTCTTTCAATATTCTACTGAAGTTCTTTTCTTACTTTCGTAAAATTAAATTGTTTTTTTCAGAATTACGCTGCTCGTATTAGAACAGCGTTTTGTTGCGGACGAACCTGTTTAAATTCGCTTTCCATTCAGGCACAGGGTCAACTTCGTGGTATTTTAATATCAACAAATTAACTGAGCAATGCGTATCCGAATTGTTGCGAATAACGTCGGAACAGTGCAATGTGAGTAATGGTTTACATTCATGTCTTTTAAATATCTTCGTCGAAGGGCAGCAGTAATTTCACTAAGCTTATAGTTTCGAACATTGTTTTACAAGGCTTCCGTGCCTAGCATGCGTCAATGTGTGCAACCATGTTGTCAGTCATTTACGACGTATCGTCGTTGTGTCGTTACTGGTGGGGTGTTACTGATTAGCGCACGTAGAAGCTAAAGTTCGCATTTATAGACATTATCAAATTCAAGAGAAAGCTGATTTTGTCATACTTTTGGGATTCCCTCAAAATATCACTGCCCGTACAGAATAATTTGTCGAGCCGTTCTCATTAATTGAGCCATGCCCTTCTCCTCTCCTCCTCCTCATCCTCGCCCCTATTTTGCTTTCGAAGTGTTCAGAAAAATGAGAAGTAGTTGTGCAGAGGGCAACAAAATGTTACCTATTTCAAATGCTGAAATACAATAGTTTTTTTGTAGCGAGGATTTAAGCGTAGCATTTTCATTTTGAATGGTTTTGAATCGATCTGTCAAATATTATCTATCATCGTTGCAGCAGTGTTGCAAGTATTTTTTTTCAGTTTTGCCCAGCTATCACTGACATTTTTTTACGGTATTGGGCAGAATCAGCTGCGTATGATCCTTAGACATGGTTGAAAATAGAGATTTGATTGACCCCAGGAAAGGAAGTCGCGGTGCGCTAGCTCCAGACCGTGAAATGTTGTCTTAACATGAAATCAGGGGTCCGCTAAACATTTATCTCAAGAGTCGTGAGGAGGTTCTCATTATGTGGGTCACCACCTCTTCCCGGTGAAAACGAGCGTTCTGCACGAAGAGGGGGTAGAATACGACGACCATAGCATAGAGCGACTGTCTCAATGTATTCGGGTATACGGGTTGTCCATTCACGTTCGCCTCCTCTCTTGAAATCAGGCTCGAAATTTTAACTCACTAAACATTTGGTTTTCTTTCAGGGGTCTGCTCATTTTAAGAATTTCATATCTGATCCAGAACGCGTGTTGTGCGGCGGGATCGTTTTCGAGGATGCGCACTTACTAAGCACACCGCGTCAGTCCGCATTGTGTAACAGATTAAACTGTCATAGTGGTATTGTAGAACTGTTTGCCTTTTCGCTTGTTAATTCGCAGTTCCATCTGTTCCACACGACCCGGCTTTAAGGGTTTTAGTATTAGGGGGAGCTTGTGACCTCGTTTTTCTGTTCACGGCTCGTTGATTTTCATGCTGCTAATACTGGCATTGCGATCAACTCACACCGGTTTCCACCAATGATTCAAGAAAACCCTTGGAATTAGTGAACCTTTTGCTATCGGAAGCCTGGACGCTGAGGTTTAGCCTATTTTGTTCCATGTGATCAATTTGCTTAGCAGTAATATTGCTGTTAAGTTGGGTAACCACTTGAATATTGGTGAGAAGTCAATAGGAAAATGTTCTAGGGATAACCTACACAGATCCGTGTTCCAGGCTCTGTTAAATCCGTAGAGGTCCCCTCGCTCGAACGGTTAGAAGGAACCTTCGGGTTTACCGAAATTCTGTTCAATGATGCGGCATAAGACATGAGGCAAAAACTCATCGGCAACCAGATAATGAGTCATATAGTAAGAGAGACTATCCCTACATCAACTGACCAAGTTATGTCTTGAATTACAAACCATCTCCATACACCTTAAACATTTATTAGATGTTTTTGCAACTCACTCCCAGCACCCACTGAAAAAATGGAAATCAAGAAGAACCACGTCATTACTTGATGCCTACGAATGTCAACACCCTTCCTATAGTGCGCTTCGTAGTTCCTTTGAAAGGATATGCAGATTTACGACACAGTAACAACCACCTCAAAGCTGTAGAAATCAGCATAATCGGAGTTTTTCAACAAGGAAGGGTCTATGCCACAAATCTTTGCTCTTCCAAGTGCCGTATCTTTTTTTTTATACTTCTGGAGTGTGTCGTATTATTATGTCTGAAACCATCCTGTGAGATAACACCGAATTTTTAAGGTTGCTCTCCCAGCCGATGACAAGCAAATGGTTAGCGACATTTGTACCAAGTTCAATCAGCAGCTCATATTCGAGCCTGACTCACTACGTACGTGTCTATTACATAGCTTATTCTTCTTCGTAAAAAAACTACTTATTAACGAAGGTGTTCAGGTATGGCGTTCACAGTACGGGATCCAATCTTCAATGCAACATTTTCCCCGTCAACACCTCGTGGATTTGCGGAAAAAATTTGTGTGAAGAGCCGTGGATACGATGCGCACTTGGTAGGTGAACCTTTTCTTCTAAGAAGTCGATCGCCATATTTGGTCTTTTGGCCATATGCAAATTGATGTTAGGCGCTCGCTCTATTTCCTTGCAAACTGTCACAGATCTAATTGTAAGAGGGAAAAGGTCTGAGTCTTTTTGGCATGCAGACCTTAACTTCTTCCAACGTGTCAGATGAACATGGCAAAGGCGCATTGGTTTTGGTTTCGAAGTTTCTTGGAAGAAAGCCAGTTTGCTTAAAGCATGTTTGACTGCACAGGAAGGTTTTTTTGAAAACGTGAGATGAATTTACACGGAAATTCAACTACATAAGACTTTCTATGGGTAGCATTTATGTCGTCGTTTTGTACAGCTAATTACTCGCTTCTTAGTGCGGAATGTTCGGAAGGACGGTGACAGAGCTAATTAATCTAACACTGAAACCTCCAAAAGGTTTAGAAGGGAGTAGTGACTGTATTAAGTGCATGGTAGGTACAACTGAAGTCGTTAGAATGTTGTTATTTTGGGTCAGGTATGAATGTAACGGGTCTTATAAAGGAGTACTATAGAACTGATAATTCGGGTTCAGCCGTGGCACCTAGTGGCTCATGAGTAGCCTTTTTTACGAAGTTCGGTCATATCATGTTATTGCATATGTCGTTCAAACTAGGCCATAAACCATGCTTTTACCTTCGACACCTCCCCCCCCCCCCNTACACCATTTCTTTGATTTCATAGAAGTCAAGGACGGCATCACATGGTATTGTCATTGGTAGTCGGGGCAGGACTATCAATTAGTTCAGTGTGCAAACAATTTGAATCATTCATGTAAGAGTTGGACAGTACGGTACTATTAACAACGCTGTCGGTGTCTTTTTCACTGTTCGATTACCGCTCGGTCGCATTACATGATTTACTGAAGTGCTTTACTTAGGGGTTGCTACATGCGACCTTGGAAGAAGTAAAACAAATAGAAACGGATGGAGAAGAAACAAAGGGAACTGGCGGTTAGATTCACATTTCAAAAGCGCAATCACGAACTTATTCGTCAGTTTCGATTTGCTTTCCCTCCCTGCTTTCCCTTTGCTTCTTGAATATAGCACGTATTAATATTGCGCGTATTCTGGTCCCTCCAAGGCCGCACATACCGGCCGCTCCGTGAAGTTCTTCTCAGATACGATTTGAGTCCTGAACAACATTTGTAATGAAGACCGTAAGTGTCAGGAAACAGTGCTGTAATGGTGGGTAGGCTGTGGCAATAACCTCATCTTTTGGTCATCGCTCAATGTTGTTTGGGATCTTACTTGACGTGCACGTTCCAACTAAAGAATATTCAAGGTTGTGGACGGCGGAGTCTCCTACCGTTTCAACGATGGTGCGGAAGCTACTGTGGAAGTGCGCGAAGAAGATGCCCTTCAAACTGTCATATTCAGATGACATTTAGGCACTCATGAAACACTTGCCAGTAAGAAGTGTCATCTCTGTGTTGCCAACATTTTTGTTACCATTACTGATGAATTCTAAATCGCGGGATTACAACTTACTGTTCTGTGTTACCAGTATTACTTTCGCTTAGGTTGTACATGTTACTGTGCATATTTCAAGACGTTCAAAATATTTATTGTTTTCAAATTTGTGATTTCTATTGCCATTGATTCTTGTTTGTTTTCACATTTTATATTTATGGTTGCAAAGGCGAGTTTGTTTTTGTGTAATATGATGACTGTTGACAGTCATAAATGATTGTAATATTGACTGTACTGTTTTATGGGAAAGAAATTGCAGCAAGGGGAGTGGAAAATTCCAGTGTGCACGATGTCGCTACCCGCGAAATTTCCTTGGAGGAATTGGAAGTGGAAAAGGTCGATATCATTACAGTTTTTCAACGAAAACCGTAGTGGATCGATCTCGAGGAGTACGGTAACAACAGTGTAAGAATAAATAGTGCTCTCATGGCACCGTCATAGTGTGTTGTATGATGATGGTGATGATGATGATATGCAGGATGAACTGTTTCATAGATTCACTGTTTCATATCCATTGCAAGGTCATAATGAGTGGGCGTGAGACTCCATCACTCAGTACGTGGAAAATTTTAAAGGCACAGTTCACGATGACCCAGAGGTACCCTTTTTAATTTGAAAAGCGAGAGTGTTGGTGGAGAGTAGTGTATCGGTGGCGAAGAAAGCGAGGAAATATGTCGACTTTGCGAAAAATAAGACTCACCCACAGTAGGAGGGGAGTAGATGTTGTACGAGATCACCATGACGTGAATGGCATATAGGGGATATTTGGACCAGAATTCAGATGTTGCAAATGCTCAAAGAACTGGCGACATCAGCCCGAAAATCTCTAGAACTGCCTTTCACCGTTGGCGTGGGTCACGTGTAACTGGATTACCAACATGGGCATCCCTGGAGATGGTGTAGCCTCTGCAAATCCGTTCAAACTCGTCCGCTATTGGTGTGGCATTCAACCGATACTATCTCT
>UZAF01018521.1:18616-32193 GCA_900617895.1 Haemonchus placei | reverse complement strand
TGGAAGACCACGTTATACTGCTACTTAGTCACAAGTCGCAGTGCGGTATAAATGGCAAAACATCATTGGTTATGGACGGGCACCCATCTCTATCGTTCATTTTAGAATTACTTTCGAAAATCCGAAACGCCTCTATTGCTTTTCTCGCTGGAATCTCCGTTTCCTGCGCTAATATCGTGCACTTCACTTCAAAGCTGTTGCATTATGCTCCGAAAATTATGACTATCAGACGCTGTTACCACGCCGTTAGGCTGCCACGCCTCATGCTAGCTGTTTTTTATTCGTATAGCAGTTGCCTTCCTGTTACTTCGATGTATGTTGTCCCATTATATCTGGTAGGTCACGCCTATCAGTGCGCAATCACCTGTTTTTCGTATTGACATATGATGCAATCTTTTTTATGCACTGCTTATCGTAGAGCCTATTCCGAACTAAGAGCCGCTTGATAATGTTATTAGGTATATTGTATGTTTATTACACGCAGTAAACATGTGCACATAAGAAAAATTATTGAAAAAAAGCGCAACGAAAAAGAATCCAGCATAGAACAGTATGAATCCATTAAAATAAACAAAAAAACAAATATTAGGCTAGGAACGACGAAATTCACGGACTCGAAGAGCTCTCTAAGTATTTTTTGAACATAGTGTGAGATCTTCATGGAGGCACACGTTTCCTGCACAGCTTACGAAACAAGGGAGCCACTCCATGAGTGAAAAATGACGCCTACAATTAAGTCTAGCTTGGCCCACATCAATTTTCGTCTCACCACTTCTTCTAGTAGAGTTTCTACGAGCCCAAAGTTCATCAGCTGCCATATTTGCATCACCCTGAAGAATGTTACGGAATAGTAACAAATCATTACGTTTGCGCCTAAATTGCAATGAGGCTAGACCGAAGTTGTTGTTCCTCGTTTCGCTGGAAGTTATTTGATCATACATAAATCCCAAAATCCTTATCATTGGTTTACTCGTGAAAATATTCTGCACTGCCTCTAATCTCTTTATCATCTTAATCTCACACGAATTGAACACCGGAGTGCCGTACACGACCAAAGGCCTGACAAAGGTTTTATAAGCGCGCAGTAATGCGAGAGCACTCTTGGTTGACAAGGCCCTGAGTAAGAAGTACGTAATAACCGTTGTCTTTTTTGCGATTGCTTTACAGTGATAATCAAAGCTGAGGTCACCGCTGATAACAAAACCTGAATCAGTTACCTGTTGAACGGCAGCTAGTGGGACTCCATTGATATTATAGCTATACCGACTGTTTTTTGTACCGAGATAGATGACCTTGGATTTAAGTTCAGAAAGGGGCAAATCCCAATCTTTCGACCACTGCACAACAATATCTAGTACAGATAGTACAGATTGAAGTTTCCTGCATCGTTTTCACTTGTGACGCGATAGTAAAGCTTGAGGTCGTCCGCGAACGCACAAACTCCAACATTGCTCCCTTCAATGGTATACATAAGATCATGTGGGTGGAAGAACCCCACCCTGTGGGGTTTGAGCAAGTCTGGGAAGGGAGAATGAGGAGCTGATACATACAATTCCCGTTCTGCCAAGAACGAGTCAATCTAGGAAACGATGCGCGGATGAATACCAACGACTCTCATTTTAAAGAGCATTTTTTTATGAGGTACCTTTTCGAAAGCCTTGCAGAAGTCTATATTAATAACATCCACTGCCTCTCCTTCATCCAGGGATTTAGTTAAATGATTGAGAGATTAAATCATAGCCGTTACCGTTGATCTGCCTTTATAAAAACCATGTTGGCAGGCCGATATAATGTTTTGCTTCCCTGAATGCTCTGATATCCGTTTCTTCGGAATCTTCTCGAAAATTCTTGAAAATATGATGTTATGCTTACAGATATGAAATTTTCGGGCACATTGTACGGAGGTTTTTTTGGAGTTGGTGTTATGAATTACACGGTTCATCGGTGTGGAACCTCTGCTTTCATGGAGCTAAGGTTAAATATGTTCTCGCAAGGCGTGCTTATAATATGAGCAAACTTTTTAGGAACCTCAGAGGTAGAAAATCGTGCGTGAGCGAGTTTGATTGAGGCCAACTAAGAGCAGTTTGAGTATGTCGTCACGGCAGAACCAAAGAGAGTCGTCCATACTAGGAAACCTTCTTACTAATGATGTCGCAAATTCTTCTACCACATGATAAAAAGAGAAGTATTTTTGAAATGTAGATGGCATTAACTCAGCTTTACCGGTATCGTCAAGAACTGGTGCTCTTTCAGGCGAGAGAAGAACCAAAGTTTTTGGTTTGTGTCTCAGTCGTGATCTCAGAAGCCTATAAAACGAGGTTTTGTTTCCAGAATCAATAACTTTCTCTCCAACATTTGCGTTAAATTTCCTCAGCTTGTTGTCCAGACGATTGAAATGTAATTGGTTCAAACGACTGTTAGTGATCTGTGTTTTATGCCAGGCTACTTCTCTCCTATGGAACAACTTAACAAGATAATCCGGTGAACTGGAATGAGGTAAGGGCTTCTGCACAATAGGAACAAATAATTCAATAGTGTGGGAAAGGATATTCAGAAAAAGTTCATATCTTGCATCTACAGAATTCACGGTATTCAGAGAGCCGAACCAGCCCACATTGACCAAGTAACATTCAGTGTCCTAGTAGTTCGCCTTGAAAAAGTCTCTTCTAACAGTCATTGGCTTTTTGGATACTTGAACATTGATCGCGAAAGTAATAAATGCATGGTCGCTTGAACCTATAGGGGACCGGACATTTAGGTCGAAAATAAGAATGTGATCGTTCGACAAGACCAAGTCCAAAATTTTGCCATGATGGGTACCTGTGCGATGAAAGCCGACCTGGTTGGTCAATGCTAGTAGAGTCCCTCTTTAGAGAGGCGGTCACATCTCACCACACAATGTGAGGAAATATCCACGTGTCACACTCTCACACTTTAGAAGTGAAGTGAGTGCCTCAGAGTTTTTAAGTATCGATCTCACATTAGCCACCAAACAAGAAATACTAGAAGCGGAATTCTCTAGATCCTTTACGTGGTTCCCTCATCAACATCAGAAGCGATAGAATCAGGTAAGGGACGAGAAGGAGCGGCTACATGCTTATCATTCGGATGATTATCAACGGCTCGCAAACGTAAATTGGAATCTTTGCTAACAGACGACGTATGAGGACTTTGATTGGAACTCTTCTGGGCCCGAATGCGCTCACGTTCCGCTAAAGACAGGAGAAGCTCTAATAAAAATGCCTTCCTCAGAGTAGAACCTCAAACTAGAATTTCTTTTGGAGAGAAGGGATGAAAAAAAAGAAGATGGAAACACGACCTTTATAAGCCGTGGCTTGCCGGCAGTGAAACGACCCATTCTATAAACAGCAAGAGGATGACAATCAATGGAATGAAACTCATTGATGCGACGAATGCAACTTTAATAATAGGATACTGTAACAGAAGACATAGATGAGACAATTTCCGGTACACCGGCAATCACAACTGAACGTTTTCTCTCAATTCCATCATAAGAAACAGAAGAAGAAGTCGCAACACTCTCACGATTCGTGTGAGGAAACTCAGTAGAAGGAGACTGTTTAAGCAAACTAATCTGAGATTTCAGAGAAGCTGTTTCATCCATCCAGCCATCACGGTTCTTTTCTTTGATAATCCTACTTCCCTCCAGCAATTGCTCATTCTTCCTCATGACTTAGATCATATCATGTTTCATCTCAAATAAGCAGCTCATAGCGACCTTCAGATGGGGCGGCAGGGAGAGATCATTTGCCAAGAGGCCGATGACGCGTTTGAGTTGAGCATCGAACTGCGGGCTTGAGAACTCGATGCGATTCCTGGTGCCTGGGTAGAACGAACATCTGTGGTCAAAGGGGTCTCCATTAACTGAGAATGAAGAAACAAGTAACTTTGTGTGGGTGGCGTTAAGAATGTGATGTCGTTTTTCACCACTATGAAACTCGAATCGAAGATCAACTGAGGTCATGACCCGATCGATTCTGCTGACTGCAGTGGAACCAAAAATCGAATCACAGCGAAAGTTATAGTAGCAGTAACACTAGTGTGTGAAGGATCACCTCGACCCTAGCGTCTACGCAGAAAATTAAGGAATAGCCCACTGGGCACAGAAGCGCGGTTTCACGGTACCGCTTAATACTAACAATGCCACTGGATACTTTGACCTGAGTGTTGAGGTAAGGGAGCCAACCATCACGTGGAACCTATCCGGTGAGTTAATGATCTTTGACGTCCATTTATGATACGAAAACGTTTGTTGGTCTTTATGAGGCTATAGAAAACTGGACAATTCTGACTATCCATTTTGAGTCTACTGACCAACTGTTCAACAATACTCCCCGGTTTTGGTACACTCAACCACATCTGATTAAGGTGACACTGTGATGAGAAGTCTTTCTCAGCCACGGTAAACAGAGGAGTCGCTGAGATGGAATTCCGTTATGGATCGGTTGAGTGTTTGAGATATAGCGACGAATTCACCATCTTTATCACTAACCGCTAGACTCGATCTTAACTCGTGCAATTTCTTTAACCTCTGCCTTTGCTTGCAAGTTAAGTTTGTACTTTGAAGTTTCTTTCCTGGTTTAGAACAGTTAGGACTCCCGCGGATTCTTGAATTCAACGTCAGCCTCGGGGTTCATGCAAAAATTACGCGGCAATGGCAGATGTTATCGAGTTTCGATTAAGATAAGAAGTTTACAACTCATGATCCCGTCTGCTCTTAGTACGAAGTAGATCACTGAACCCCTGGAGACCTCCGACAACTTTACGGAACATATGTGCATCTAAATTCTGCGCAGGTATGAAAGACGGATTCAAGTTCAACACGTCCAATGCATTAGAGGAGAGATGAGTGTTTTCAAGAACCGTGACCTGTGCCAAATTACCATCACTCTGTGCTTCGTGGCTTCTGTGATGGTGGACAGTGGTGGGATAGGTTTCGTGACTGTGGGCATTCCCGTGATGAGATTTACACAGTCTTTCGTACCTCGCACACATGGTTGATTTTGCCACTGGTCGGATAGAATTGCATATTCGTATCGACTCACTCTCAATCCTCCTCCAAGTCTGATCGTGCAGAAGACGCTGGCAAGCTCGTTTATTTGATACACACTAAAAAACCCTGAAAAGAAATTCTTTGATGTAGTGTAGATATTTCGATGACTGTTTCATCGTAATATCAACACAGTTCGAAGTTGAGGAGTGTTCTCGTATCATGAATGGACGCCACAGTACATTGAACTCACCCGCGAGGTTCCTCCATTTCCATTCAGATTCTTCTGCAATCTGTAGCAATTTTAAGCACTCTTAAAGAAATAAAACAGCTTCTTCTCCATATACCGCTTGGGTCTTATACGTGTTTTTATAAACACGCAACGACATAACCCCTTCGGCGGCAAGGTAGGAACCGGATTGTTTTCCATGAAACGGCACGCTAACGCGTGCACTGCATATCCATAACCGCTCATCTGCGACGGAGTCACTCGGCGGAGTATTCGATGTATCAGGATGAGATAGTTTCCTCTGGATTCTTTGCCTATATCTTTTGCCGGAACCTTTTTGCATGCGCAGCGCACATGAATGAAACAAAACAAACAACCACTGAGACATCAAGAAGCAACAGGCAACACGAACACAACTAACTATTGAAGAACTATTGAGAGTATCTGAAAGAACGGTATTGAGGCAGTAAAGGTGAACAAATAGAAGACGATTCAAACGTTGGGACCGCTTTTAAGGCATCCGCCCGATATATTTTGCTTGAGCAGAATTATTAGTATTTGATCGTAGCCCTGCCCACCTCAGTGCAGTCCCCTCTACTATAAAAGTTTAACCACCCCTCTTTTAAATGCCCCTAACTATTTTCTCCACATTCTACCACGTTTTAAATAAGGTCATGAATTTTCAATCTTAGCCCTACCCACCTTAATGCAGCTCCACCCAATTCAGGGATTTGGCTACATTCCTTCAATGGCCTCCAATCACTCTTTTCCCGTTCTGGGACGTTTTTAAACAGGGTATGAATTTTTTTCAAAAAGAACCCAACACGCCTCACCCAGGATGAGCAGCTTCGACATGTTACGTATGCCCAGCACTTTTCTACATCGTCTTCTTTTCTCTGGCCTCTACGCTTCCGTTGAATCGAATTATGATCTTGTCTAGTAAGTAACGTCCGCTGCGAGGGCACTCCACCCACCGCTGGTGGGTATCCTTCATTTCACTTGACCTTCGCCCACTTTTTTCTTGGCTTCTGGGCTGCTATGAAGCCTAATTCAGACATTTTGCTCAAGACACCGCCTAATGACGTGCATGTCCCCTGTTTGTGGAGCCGTGCTGAGCTCACATGTGCTCTGTTAGTCTTGTCCTATGCCCAACATATGCCAATTGTGACTCGACTCCTGCGGAAGATTCTTCAAGTGATATTGAGTTTCCGTACAAACAAACAAACAAACAGGCAAACAAACAGACAAGCAGACGGACGCATGCGCTTCATATATTGGAGATTTTTCAATCGCGCGAAAGTAATCCAAATTGAAGGACCTGCCAATGGCATTGAAACACATTCTCGAGATCACGAGGTAATGCCTCGCGCAGTTCGCCGCGCGCCACCTGAGCGGCGTAGCCACCACGACGACGGTAGTACCGTGTGTGGGTCCTGACCTGAGCACCTGGTAGTGTGATGCACTACAATCTACCGGGAGGCGGCCGTTTGGCGCGACCCCGCCCATCGCGCCAAACGACATACACCCCAATCTACCAAAACTATTACTCCACCAAAAGGTCATTGCAAGGAGCGGATTTTCGTGCCGACTTTTCGTTCCCGTTGTGATGCCTTAGCTACTAGGATGTATTGTTGAATCGGTTTTTTAACTTGAAAATTATTTATCGTTAAGGTTTAGTGCTGCACACTGGATGTATTAGGTTGTTCGGAACGGAATGCGCGTTGAATTTGTTCATTTATTTCTCTCCTATTATACATGATTTTTTGAAACAATTCTGTCTATTAGAAAGAGATTTCTATTGCGCATCTTTTGATATTGTTTTTGTTTATGTCTACTTTGTCTTCTTTGGAGAAAAAAAAGTTTAGGAAATGCTTGACCGAAATTTCTTTTTGCGGATTGCATGTGGTATGACTTCAAGCAAGGCAAATCGGCTGCTGAAGCTCAGCATCTGAGGTATTTAGCGAAGAAGCCTTGTCAGAAAGTCAGTGTCGACGATGGTTCCAGCGTTTTAAAAACGGTACTGTAAGGTTAGAGGACGAAGANATCATTGAATTGGATCCACGCCAAACCACTCGAGAACTGGCGACACACTCTAGCTGCTCAAACTCTACCATCCATGAACATGTGCTGTCAATTGGCAAGACGAACAGGTGCGGGAAACGGGTATCGCACCGTCGCGTCGCGGGTCGGGTAGCTGGAATGGATCGCAAAATCATTTTGGAAAAAATTGAGGAATAGGAGCTGCGGAATCCTGCCTCGTTCTCCATATAGGCTAGACCTGGCACCATCCGACTACCACCTGTTCCAGTCGATGCAGCACTCCCTGGCCTAGAAAAAGTTCAAAAACCGCGAGGAAGTCCAACTCTGGGTGTTCAACTATTACACTTCGAGTCGCAGTCGACCGAGTTCTTCAGAAGATGAATCCTTCCTTTGCGTGAACATTGGCAACAAGCATTGATAGCGATGTAGATTCTCTTTCCAATTGATCTTGTTTAGTTCCTTTTTTACAATGAAATTTTTAAAGCTCAAATGCGCATTTCTTTCCGAACAGCCTAATCTTTTGAGCAGTGCAAAGTACCGTTATCCTCGCAACCCGTGTACCATTATCAATCGTGTAAAAAAAGGACAAACAAACAAAATACAAAGACTGGCAAAACAGCACGGAAAATAACGTAGGGAATAAGCAATCTCTACGAGCAAGTGAACTCATTAATTGATGTGGGCTAAAAATTCTTATAATGTGGAGCGGAACGCAATAGTAGCTTATCTGTTTTTATCCGCGGCCTTCAGTAGCGATGTAATTGTGATAGATAGATATGTAATAGATATAAGAGCAACTCTTATAATTGCTAATTCTTAAGAGGTCACTTCGGCAAATCAGCTGCTCTTTTCAATTCTGATACTTTTTGCAGGAATTCGAACCATGCTTTCAAAAAAAACTCATCAGGATTTACTCAAGCAGCCGAGTAAAGCACTCAGGGACTCACTACGAACCACTTATTAAATCAAACCATGCTACTTTTTAAATCAAACAGTGCTATTGTATGCAGGGAACCCATTCTGCTGCTTCCATTGAGCAACGTCAGGTTAGAGCCATTGAGCAACGCACTAACCATATTGTACGACTCCATCACTATTCTCCCTTTGTATGCACTTCTGCACCAAAAGCTTCAGCACCAATTACCTTACACTTCGTGAACTTTACTCAGATACATCTTCATCAGTAACACCACAGTTCAACACCGCAACCTGGATGAATGGGCTTTGGATAATTTTGGTGCAAGCGGAGACTCAAAGAGGTATGAGTGAGTCTCGGCTTCACATTCATAGCTTCCATTCGTCCATTGTTACAAATCGTGACAGTGGTTATGTTACTCCAACCAGTTCGTCTTACTTTCTTCAAGTTAAAGCCGCAGACACAAGAAAACATTCATGAACATTCATGGGCATTCTTGCATTCTCTCAGAGTGTTTCTTGTGAATGTACAAAGAGAGCTCACAATGAGNCTTCCCAAATATCGATTCTACTGTGACTGACTGAAAAAATGCAGGTACATACATTGAGCGTGCTTCTGGGACAAGCGGGTACTTTTCTCTCTCATCTCTCAGACACTTCATTCGTTGAACAGCAGTAACGACGCACTTGTACAGAGGTTCTACGTCCTATCGATGGCTATGCTTTTCAATTCAAGAGGAGTTTTTCTTTTCAAACAGAATAAAATCTTGACAAACTGCATTATCCTACAAAACAGACATACTCAGCTCAGTTTCAATTAATCATTTTGGCATCTTTCTCAGTGTTCGATAAGTACTTCTAATTCAACTGCGACTGCAACAAGTAGCTTCTATATATAACGCTGAAAGACCCTCTCTCCAAGATGAAAAGTAATTTTGATTCATCTTGCAACGGTTTGCGAGTTTGCCTCGCCCCTTCCCTTCCCGACTGATCAAATTCCGATGACTGTCTTGAGGGGTAGATTGACCCAGAGCTAAAGTCGAATCTGATCATCTGATTTTATATTAGCATTCAAAATCTGTTAGCAAAGTGTACAGCTTTGAAGCGTCTGTGGCGAGTAGTCAACTTGTAAAACACCGCTGCTCTTGTGCCAAGAGTTCCTTCCTAGTGGAGTGGCAGACTCCTATGAGCTACATATGTGGAGGTTCCCATCGTCGATGTATACCCTCGTTTTGTTTTCTTCATGAAGTAATGTCGAATTTGGACGCTCACAAAACAATATCGCCAGTCATGCAAATGATCTACAGCCCTAACCCTTTTCTAAAGGACACAGAAAATGGTCCCTTAAAGAAGTATCATGACGGAATTTCCCAATTTTGCTAGAGGAATTTGTATCCTCTTGAGAAGGGTAGGGATGCCAAATTTTTGTTCAAAATAGATTTGCGATTGATATGCGGCCTTTTGCACTTCTTGGATAGTGCTCGAGCAGTTTCGCAGAATTCCCTCAAAAAAAAAATACAACATGCAAAGTACCTTTTACTGATCCGTTGAAAGAAACACTGACACTCACCTAAAGACACCTTTCCGTCGAAAGGAACGAAAGTCACCGAAAACATCGGTGCTACACTATGTGATGCTATGTGTTTACTAAAAACCAAGTAATAATTCAGATAAAGTCGTTATTGCTGATTCTCTCTAGTCTCTTGATGATTCCTACGATGCAGCTCGAGCTAATCTCGAGAGGAAACCCTGAATCCTTCCGGCGATAAGCAAAATGATTATTCAAGAAAATATAGTTTCCCACTTCCAGTCATCGCCCATTCCCTTCCCTTTGAGGGTCCCTCCATATAAAAGGCGTTTTTATGTAGCTGTACGATCGATGTGGAAGAAGCAAAAGTGAAACTCAAAAATCCCCGCTAGCACGCCAGGGGTCTGGCACAGTGGTTGGGATCATCCGTTTTTACCCGAGCACATGATGCAGTTTTAGGTCGAGACGGAGCACTGCCCTTGGTCTTCTCAAGCATAATTATCGAAAAGTAAAACCTTAGATTACAATCAGAAGTAAAGAAACCCATGAAAAAATAAAGTCCATGCGTAATTAACCAAAAAAAAGCATAACTTCTAAGACGTTTCTTCTACTTTGCAAACTTCTCATCTTGAGGTCTATGTTGTAGATTCGTTAAATAAGCACTAGTTGACTGGAGCCTCTGGGTTCTCAGGAGTGTGGTGCAGTAGGAACGAAACGATCGCGTCGCGGCGATAGTCGCCGCGCGCGAAGAAAAGTAGCAGGATGCAGCAGCAAGTAAGAAATTCAGGAACAAAAGAAATAACAGTGGAATAATGTTTAAAGTAGTAATCGCATAGCGACTTAGCTGTACGAAGAACGCTAGAACTGTTATAACGAGGCAAATGGTCCGCGACAGCCGCGTGCGGCGGATCGATTACACAGAACCGTTCCTACTGCCCGTCTCCCGTTCTCAGTACCTCATCGAAAAGACCTCTATAAGCTCCAAACATACAGTATGGTCGAGATGATCGAAATTGCAATGGTTTCTCTGAAGTCAGAATACGGACGANAAAAACTGAAAAGGTCACTCTGAACGGAGTTTTCTCCGATGTAACAGTCACCTGATCACCTTGCAGAGTGCTGCAAATACAGTTCGGGAACATCACAGGTCCTCTAGAGTTTCGATGCTCCCTTAGTCCCAGTGGGCTTAAGGTTTTGTTCCACTTCAAGATCTCTTTATTTGCAATAGCCGTTTCTGCGTAGGACAGAATGAAAACCTGTGAATCACTTATGAGATGGTCTCCAAGAGATGTGTTCGCGACTAGAGATGAAACCTAAGTGAATCACAGACTAGGACCACCTCAGTAGCTTGAAAGATGCGATCTTAAATAGAATTAGTTATTTCTTACAAGAGGAACCCGAAAGCAAAATCAGTTTTTCAAACTCGACGTATCGCCTACGTTCAATAGTGCGCGCCTTGGTAAGGACGTGCGATCGATACCCAAATCAACTATGAGCAAAGTTCCCGATTACATTCGCTAGTTCAGGTTCGATATGGACTCGAACATGTCCCAATATGCATGGGAAAGGAAGTTGTGAAGACCTTTTATGGGAGGATCAGCATCTGCAGGAGTTGTTTTCCACCGCTGTCGCACTGGCACCTGCGACGCGGCCCCTCGAAAAATGAGTCTTTTACTGAGTTTTCCTGGAACCCTTTGAGATGTTTCCACAGACAGCTACGTTGGTTGTAGAGTACTGACAGCTTTTCTCGAATGTGGCGATTTTGCCCAGATTCCTTGCGTTTGGAACGGGATAAAAGGATGGAAATCGCGCCAATGATGTTTTCCGTTTCGAGAAAAACAGTCGTAATATGAAAACGAAAACAAATAACACCAAAATTATGAATGATTCTGTTAGATGAATGCATTCCGAAGCATCCAAGAAAGGTGCCCGTATTGAAACAGAAGACCTTCCGCATGAAAAGTTCCCTCAAACGCAGTCATCTCGAAAAATTTCTCCGACGCCGTGGTTTGGGAAGCTCCTGTGCACTGAATACCAAGTGTTTCAGGACAATCTCATACTTGCCAGGAAGCAGAGACCTTTCTTCTTCACATCCGCTGTAAAACTTCAGAAATAACTATTATTCGTGAGTTTTCAGGACGGTTTTCCAGCGAATACTTACAGCGTCAGGGCGCGTATCACGCTTTCGAGCGAACTCTTTGGTGGAGGCGCAACGGGGGAACCCTTCCCGCTATATGTATCAATCGGCGGGGCTGCTTGTCATCGTCTCGCTCAGGTTGTGCTGAACTGCGTATTCTTATTGAAATNNNNGGTTTTACTAAATTGAAGTTGAAGTATGTCTGAAGCTGCTGAAGCTCAAGCTGCTGCTCCGAGCACAACGACGGCTGCAAAGAAGTCAAAGGTATACTTGTATGGCCTATGCTTCGAATTTATTGTGGGCCTGTTTTGGTTTTGTACTGGAATTATGGAAAAAGTTTCAGGCTGCGAAGCCCAAGGGAGAGAAGAAGTCGAGAGCTGCTCCAAGTCATCCTGTGTATGGTGCTATGATCAAGGCCGCCATCAAGGGAATTGAAGATCGCAAGGGAGCGTCGAAGCAGGCTATTTTCAAGTATATCGTCCAGAAGTATAAGCTCGGTGATAATGAGAAAATGGTGAGTTGTGATGAGTTTAGTGCTGAGGTGTAAATTTCTGTAATTTCTCTGCTATAATTTGCATTGCTGATTGCTTGGTTGCAGATCAATGCTCACCTTCGCTTGGCACTCAAAAAGGGTGTCCAGTCTGGGCTTCTCAAACAGGCTTCGGGAACTGGTGCTGCTGGGAGGTTCCGTCTTGGAGATAAAACTGAAGGAGCTACGAAACCGAAAGCCGTTAGGAAACCTAAGCCAGCTAGCGAGGGTGCTCCAGCAAAGAAAGCGGCAGCTGCCAAGCCCAAGGTAGTACTGTTATTGTATTACTTTATTTCATCAAACTAGTGTAAGTCACTGTTGCGAATGATTTACTTGATGATCGGTTCATTTTTAGGCCCCTAAGGCAAAGAAGGAGAAATCTGCCAAATCTCCGAAGAAATCAGCAAAGCCAAAAGCAAAAACTGCCAAGTCACCGAAGAAGGCCAGCTCCACGAAAAAAGCTGCTGCGAAGCCGAAGAAGACTACCAAGAAGGCTGCTGCTGCAAAAGCGTGAATTCCCATTACTTACCATTGTTGAGGTTTACATGATCTCTTGTACATAATAGTATATTGGTTATTGAAGTTACTTATATTACGGTTACCACTATTCAGTTCAGTTCAGAGAAGAGTACAACTATTCCTTGTTAATAAACCATTATTAGATTGCAGCTGATCGATGTGGGAAGGGGTAGGTGGGTAAATGGGTTTCGTTTTCATATTCTTGCAGTGA
This sequence comes from Haemonchus placei, assembly GCA_900617895.1. Classification (NCBI taxonomy): domain Eukaryota; kingdom Metazoa; phylum Nematoda; class Chromadorea; order Rhabditida; family Trichostrongylidae; genus Haemonchus; species Haemonchus placei. Next base: position 19,074 of record UZAF01018521.1, on the reverse strand, counting down.
GCTTTTGTTGCGGGTCTGTGAAATTTCGTATAGTGGCAGTTTCATCACCATTACAGTAATTACAACCCTTCTCTCGGCATGCGAAATTGGCGGATCACGTTGATATAATTTCTATCGATTCTCCGATCCTTCCATTTTTTGTTAGTTGGTATGACAGTGAGGAGAGTGGCGTGGATATTAACCCATTGACGACCATGGCGTTTTGCGGGAAAACCGCCGCGAGGGACCGGCGCGCTTTTCGTCCACTCTCATGGTCCAGCATGACCATTTTTTTGAAGTTTATAAGAGATATTTATGAGGTTTCGGAATGTTCCTTCGAATGGGTTCGAAAAGAATGCCCACACTGAGTGATTGATGATCTTTATTATAGAACCGGCACTCAGTCTAGTGGTCATCCAATTATCAGTTCAATCATTACCAGTAATCGTTTTGGGGGAACTTTTACAAGCTCTGCATTT
>UZAF01018520.1:0-11757 GCA_900617895.1 Haemonchus placei | reverse complement strand
TTTTTGAACCGTCTACTGACAATGAGGGGTGCTACTGCCTCCCAGTCGTCACTTGTGGACGATAACACTGAGGGTTGCTCAACTGCCGACAGCTAAAAACCTGAACTTCCTGTTACCTCCGATAAAATCAGTGATTTTCAGTGGGCAAGGGAGTAATGGTGAAGCTCATTGAAGTGGCGAAGCGTGACTGACTTAGCTCCATGCTCTCGTTCTGCTATGCAGCTGACCTTTTCCAGAGAAGCTTTCTGGAGACTTCAATTTTTTTTTTCATCTCATTCATTTCAAAGGAGGAACTTCACTATCTTGGAATCCCATGAATTTTTTCGTTCTGTCCCATTTCGAAAAAGGGACTTGAATGTTTTGAGATTTCTTTTTCGCTTTGAAGGGTGAGGTGCGGTATATTTTTCAATTTGCTCATGTTTGACTATACTTTTACGGTCAATGGAGCTTGCTTACGTTCGACGATAGGTTGCAGTCAACAACCCTTGAATTGATGTAAATAAGCAGTGAACCTCTACAGTTCCATTTCAGGATCTTTCTCGTGGCATGAACCCCAACTGGAGCCTCTGCATACGTCGATGAAACGATCAGGAATTGCTACTGAATGCTGTGAAAATCGATGTTCATTCAGATATCTTCTGACTTACTGCTGTAATACGTAAATACCAAACATCTCCCGAGGTCCACACCAAAAACTCCTTTGTAGGATCGATTACTGTCTTGCTTTATCTGTATCCTCTGAGAAGCTGATTTTCCCGGTTTTCTATCTGTTCGACTTCGATTGTCTGTTGGAAGGACTTTATAGGATTAGTTCCGCTGCTGAAAGGCTGTCACAAAGAGATTCTTCACTATTTAATTTCGAGTTCTGTTCCTATAATAGATCACTGAAGCCTCTCCACTCGAAATGCATGCCCGAGTATTTCACCAACGTCACCGGCTATTGCTATTGTTTTGTTGGAATGCATAATTAAATGCGTTATTTAAATGTAATTGTTTCTTAATAAAACTAGTAGGAGTTACTGGCAACTACACAATGTCGGCCCTAAATGGCGATGCCCCTATTTGGTCATGGATCTATAATTACTGGACGTTGATATGACTTTCTAGGTGTAAACACAGTTCATATAAACCCACTAATTCGTCAATTACCTCATCCTCTCGTCTGACAGGGGGATCCACTTTTGGTTTCAAAAACTGTATGGTAAAGAGAAAAGGATTTAGGCGAAAGTATCCGAAGTTTATAAATTACGATAAATAGATGAATTGCAACTTTAGAGGACAGCACCTCAGTCTGAAGTTAAGTGCACTTCGATTTCATGAAGCGAGCAAAACAGAATGTGGTCTACGTTGGGGCTGCCCAGCTCTGCTCATTGAGCAGTTGGACCCTCCGTCTGTTTTAAGAATAGACTAACATATGATCCAAGAGGGGGTGTTCTCCAGTAGACTTTCAAGGGTGAGGGAGGGATGCAAGCTCACCTCCGAGCAGTCGAAGGCAGTGGAGGGCTGAAGTCCATTATGAGAATTGGAAAAAAGACCTCAGAACTTCAACTTCGTGGGTATAATAGTGCGTCACTAGTAGTGCTGAGTGCTAGTGTAGCATAGTGCTTCTTTCCTCCCAGTGTCATCAATCTTACTGCCTTTGAAGTAGCTTTTCAGACAAACTTGCAGAAGGTAACAGAATCAAAAGTCAGGTTTTCCAAGATTTGCTCTTTTCGTTTACAGCTCATGCCATCTTGATGAACGCTTGGCCTGCACATTTGCAACACATAATCGTGTTATTGAAATATTCATTGGCTCATAACAAAGGTCTAAAAATGAGGACAGACCACAAATTCATCTTTTATATATGCCATAGTCATAAAGAGGTTCTTCTGTATATGCCAAAGTCATCAAGGGAATCCATTCTTCATTCAAGTATTCCCAACACGGATATCAAAGCACCAATGGGCTCGGGACAATGCTAAAAAAAGTAACGAATAACTCCAACAGCATGGGAATGGTATGACTTAATCAGGACCTGGGCTAGTCTCAATTAACCAGTTCTCTGTCTGCAAGCGCTTTGGGTGTCAAAGAACCTGAAAATGAGGATGACTGTTGGTAGGAAGGCGTTTCATCGATGTCATACATCTTGTCTACTCCGTCGTAATTTGTCTTATTCGAAATTGCATCTAAGTGGTGAGCAGGTATGAATGGCAGCTCATCCGCAGAGCAATTAAACGCCGCGTATTTTTAAATACGATCGCAGCCCCTTCTTAATTGAGTCGGCACCAGTTCTGAGATTTTCTAGGGCACTTCGATGTGAAAAACTGGCGTCATCTTATTTTTTTCGCATACAGCGAGCTATATCTTGTCTTTTCATTGTTGCAAGAGTGAGCAATATAAAGCCGTAGGATGAAGCTGTAGATATAGTACGATTTTAGAAAATTCCGATTCGCATCACTCAACAACAAGTCGGGTTTTCACAGGGTGCCTACTCCTCCTCCTACTCAACAAACATAGCCCCGAGCAAAAGACTATGTTGTTTTGAAAATCATGCGGTCAACGTAACTGCTTAATCTACTCGAGTGAGAGAACCAATGGACGAGTTGATGTCCCCTTACCTGAAAATCTTGCTCCCATAGTATGTAGATTGCTTAGAAGTTAGAAGTGCAGGGCGCTACCACACACATGAACTTTCAGGGCGACTAATTCCATCTCGATACCCGTTTAGACGGAGTGAGCCTCATTATCTATGGCTAATTGATTGACCCGTGGTTTGTCTGGGAGGTTCGAAGCATTGAGTTACATCTCACATGGTTTGGTCCAGTAAGCACAAACCAAGTGCACCTTCAAACGCCTGACTCTGATAGAACGAAGATAGAAGACGCTACCCAAACTTTTGCTCTTCTTGAAGTCTGGGCATGCCAAGCCAAAACAGTTTCTTCTGATGAAGATCGAGTTCTTAGGAATCGCTTACCGTTTTTAGCATAGCTCTTAGGTTACTCTTGCCCTGCTGACATCCTGATAAGCAGAATCGAGCGAGTTCCCGAGGTGTTTGAGAACGATTCCGACTGTATTGAGTTAGCAACTGAACAAGTTTTCAAAATCTACAATGGGAATAAGGGCCCAATCAACATCTGGGAAAATATCTCACGATAAAACATTCACTTTGGTGGGAAGTTGACATTGCTGCAGCCTTTTTTGGAGATTATTTGCAGGATGGTAGGTGTTATGTAGGTGACAGCGCGTGAGAATGTTTTCAGGTTGTGAGACAATTCGGGCTCTCAAGAGGGTTTTCGAGAAAAATTTGTTCAAGAAAACTTGCCCTTTGAACAAAAAATGCTTATTTAATCAATTCCGGAAAACCAGAAATTAAATAGCAGAAGAAGAGGGGGCTGATTATTTCAGGACTGTCTACAGAACACTTGTGATTGCCGAGAAAGCTCCTCAGGGCTTGCTGCCCTGCAGTATCCGCTAAAAGGTTGGCATTTTATGAATAAGGATAAGTTTTATTATCAAGTGTAGAGGATGTGGTGCACTATCACACACGCACGGTGGCCGGTTCGAATCCCGGTTCGATAACCGCCTGGGCCAACCAAGCCTTCCGTCCCTCCGGGGTTGGTTAACCGGTACCAGACTCATCTGGGAGGATAAAGCCCTATTTGTACATCAGCTGGCCACCGCAAGTCGTTGTGTAAGCCACATACGCATTCAAAACGCCAATACGCTTCTGAATGGAAGTCGAATGCGGGGATGCATCCCTTAGACGAGATTGATCAACGCCCAAAGACTTTATCCCTTATCCTTCTCGAGATCTTTTTCGACGGTTCGTCTGGTATTATGGGCTTTATAGCAAGGGATGACATTCGTCTTCCTTAGAGCTAGAATTTCAAAGTCGTTATCGGTGTATCTTCAGTAGATTTGAAAGCATTGTAGAAATAAAGTCTTTGTCATAAATGAAGCCCTTTTATCCTTCACTGGACAAATGTGCAGTTGCGGGGGCCTTTTCCAAAGTGTTTTTTCATCGAAGATGTATGTCATTATCGATCTCTTCTTGTTTTGGCAAACAAAATGAACACCGCTGCTGACCGAATTGAACCTTTCCGATGCTATCGCTCCTTCTTTTCGCTAACTCGTAGCGCTCATTAGCAGATATGTGCTCAAACACTTGGGAACTTTGTAAGCATGATATGGTGCAAGAGCCAGAAGTGCCCCGTTGCGCAACGGGCATCTGAGCCTGCCGACGATGAGACCACATCTGCGAGGGCTCGACCGCTGGCAAATAGCACCCACCAGCAGGTGTAAATGAACACCGGTTTACATTATACCGATGTCTCGTCTTCCATAGAAAAACGGATACAAGCGGAGTCAGCGGTTGAATCGCCCAGTAAAGGGACCCTTTTGCCAGTCCCCGTCCTTTCCGAGAGCAAGAAGACAATTTCCTTTCCCTTTACATAGACTGTGGTGGTTATAACAATCAAAAACGAGCTTTAATTGCTCTATTGGTATGAGCACATTCAACTTTTCAGCTTCTGACGAAGCGTTAGCCGACCGAGTGAGCTTCTGTTCTCATTATCCAGAGTTTGTACAAGCAACAGATTGGTAGGAAAAGAGTCGAGGTAAAGCAATCACACCTTTAATCGCACCGGCGACCTTTCGCTTGTAAATATTCACTTCATTATGGGGCACGTTGTAAATGCGGGAAATGAAAGCGCTTCTGGTGCCGGCAGAACAAGGTGTGAATGGCCCGCACATCCACCAGAAGCATTGCTAAGGACTGTTTCTCGCTAAGAAAATCTCACAATTTTTCCAAGTCAGAAAGTGTTCAAAGAAAGCATCCAACCAATTGGGCTGTATAACTTTTACCTGTTACATATTTTTATTCGATTAATTTCATCTCATTGTTTCGCCAATGCCTAATCAACTCCTAATGAATGCGCTACGTAAGAAAGTCCATACATCTAGGAGATCATTGGTTTTCGTTGAAGCGAAGCCCCAAAAGAATTCATTAACTCTGAAGATTGTTTGGAACTTACTGGTCAGAAGTCTTCTAAATCTAACGATTTTTTATTGCTAGCCCTTAACTGGGCATTTGGCTCCAGATTTCGAATCAGATATATCTACTGAAAGTTTCCGGTAATTTTGGGGTATCCAAATCGAGTTAATTAAAGGTGACCACCGATGGTTGTGGCACACAGCTGGCACAGCTTCGAGCCAGTATCCTCTCTATGAGGGCTGCTTTCCGATCTCACAGCGACACATATGGTGCACGAGGCGTCCAAAGATTATTCTAGGGAGATCTGTGGCCGTCCCTGAAGATTTAACTCGAAAACCATTTTTCCGTGAATTGTGCCTTTGATGAGGCTCATTGAACTGAAAGGATTGGTAGAAAGGAGCGACAAGCTGATGTATCTTAAGGTGAGAAACCCTAATTTTGGATTCCTGAACAAAGGCAAGACCTTACATATTTAGAGATTCGCCATTCGTTTGTGCTCATGGTGCTGTTATACACAGTCACTGAGCAGTGCTTAGCTTTGCTGGAGGCAGGCGCTTTTCATGGAAGACTTACTGGCTGCATTCGCGTGAACCCGTAAGGCGGTAGTTCACCAGAAACAAGTCCATTCCCTATCCAATCAAGTGGCTGCCTTTGGAGCAAGGGTGCATTCGGTTTAATCAACCACGAGGTCACCTGATGAATAATCCTGGCTACTGCAGAACCGGCATAAATGAAAAAGCATGCAATTTCTGAAAGCGATGAGTCCTGTTTTGGGATGTCCACATGCTTTCACTTCCACTCAGAATCGTAGTGGCGTTTGAGATGCGTATGTGCCCAAACAATGATCCATGGGGTTGGCTGATGTACCATCAAGAGCTTTATCCCCAGCAATTGGATGCGTCCGACACCGATTAGTCAAATCCGGTGGTTGGAAAGCTTGCTCGATCAAGAAAATTGTACCGTTGGTTCAGGATTACAGATATATCTGAATAAATCATATAATTAGAAAGACGAACAAAAAACCTAAATTTTCCATTCTGAACCACAGTGGCAGGAGTAGAAAAGATTTTTTGCACCTCTTCCCCTGTAATTTTGCCATTTTGATCTAGAGCAGTGAAGTTGTGGGGAGCCCGCCTGACAACGTCGCCATTCTGGATGCAACTTATAAATATTTGTATATAGCAGAATATAGCGCCGTATCCACGTCACATCTCCAACCGAAGCTATGCCTTCTTTAAAAGAACCAAAATGCTTTCAAAGAACCAGTTTGAGAAGCAAATTTTGGCCTTTCTGATCTGTCAGCCATTAACAAATGGACATTAAGGGAACAGAACAAGCTTCCGATTTTCTCTGAAAAGTGAGTTTCAAGGTGTTCTCAGACCCCCTAGTTAGTTCTGTGCTCCAACAGGCTTGTAATTTTTTCTGTTAGAAAAGAGTTCTAAGTCTTTTAATTCGTAAAAGAGAACCATACTCGAAGTGATGGAAGTTCCGATTAAAGCGAGTTCCGACGTGTGAACGTACCTCCGCTGGACCACCCCAATCGTTAGGGTAGAAGTCGAGTTTTGGGCAAACAAGGCACAATGTGATCCTGGCTCGTCATTTCTTTCTGTGTGAGTGGAGTCGTGAGATGAAATTACGTGGCGTAATACAGTGTCCTCACTCGCTTATCTCTTTATGTCTTCTAGTTGTTTTGTGGTGGCCAATACCCGCCGGGTGACGCAACCCCATCACCAAAGAGAGCCGGCATCCGCTCGGGTCACCGTCTCCCACCCACTGTCTCGTCACTCTCACCATCTGCTCAAACCACTAAAGGCAGTTCAATCAGTTACGGTAGTCATCAGTCATAGCATCCTATGAGCAATCAATCTGCCCACATCTTTTTACCCATGGAAACGTTTCGAATATCCATCATGAACAACCTTATCATTTTTATTTTGCTGCTTTTCTGCTAGTTTATCTGACTTTTCTTCCGTACTATGATCCGATTAAGGTGAACTTTTTAACGAAGTATGTCGTCGGATATCCACCAAATGGGAGGATTTTACGATGCGACAACTCAGCAGAACGCTTTCAAAGCGATGAGTCAAATGTGGCAAATGGATCAGTACCAACAAGGATATCAAATGAAAGACATTCAAGTAAGTGCCACCCACATGGAAAGCTGAACTTCTTTCATTTCCCTTTTTTACTTTCATTTCCCTTTTTTACGAATAGCATACGTATCGGGCATGAACTTGCTCCGTAGATGGAGCTTTACGAGATTGTTGATGCACATCTTAGGCATGGCACTAATAATGTGTACTTGTCAAATTGGTATTGTTTTCAAACTATTTTTGCCGCAAAGATCTTTCTGACTCTAGAATCGTTCCTTTGCACAAGAGCTCAGCCTCATTTCCATGATGTACTCAAGAGAAAATCGAATCCATTCAACTTTACAGCGAAAATTGAGGCTCAACAATCTTTTCCTGGTTCCTTTGTAGACAACAGTCAGAAAAATATTGAGTGACTTCGACATCAAAGTGATTCCAGAAATTATGGCCTTTGTACATTCCATGAGAGGAGATTAGAGCTAGTACAAGGCTCCCATAGTCGTGAGTTGGCTCCCCGCCGTGGTCTTTCTCAGCTTCTGTAAAGTTTCCCCTGTTACTTCATATGCTTCGGGATAGAATATTAACTTGAATAGAGGTATGAATTTTATCTGGATCCATGCGCATAATTTCCTGCTTATCGAAATCTGATAGAAATCTATTAAAATGGTTCTTTGGGGAGGTGACTCGATCGCCTTTCTACTGCTAAAATGTTGTGAGGGCAGTGTTTTGGGGTTACCAACTTAGACGCTCCTTCCTTCAGTGTACAGAAAGGAAGTCTTAAAATCTCTCTTCAGTGATTCTAGTTCCAATTACCACCTTTTGTAGAAGCTTGTAGGACCAAGTTACAATAACCTTATCTTCGTTACTAATTTATTGCCACTTTGCTACTAGATTACTTCGAGATCTTTCGATAGATATGCTAGGCGATAAATACACACCATGAGCTGTCAATGAGGATAGTTCATGGTAGTTGCCGTATCAGAAAATGATGCGGCCACCAGTACCGGCCTAGAGTAATCACCATCAACTTCGTTCAAACTTTAAAATTCAATTCATGCATGAACAGAGTATTGAAAGCATGCAGAATACATGTCAATTACGCATAGCTTCTTTAAAATTTACTCATTTCTCATACACTGGAAGTGTACGGTAGTACGGTTCCTTTTTAGTGTACGCCGTGATGTTTAATTACAGTCGGCACTACCAAAGTTTTGTTTCAATTTATGGAAAGAGCATTCAATCATTTTCCATTTTCTCCTGTGCAGAAAGGACGAGAAAGACTAGATGGTCGATCCATGAACTTTATGCATTGCCCTTTAACAAGAGTATAACTGAAATTTGAGATGAAGTTTGAGCAAAGGATCAAAACTTCGAGAATTATCAAAATGCCTCTGGAAGTGCAAGTCACAGAGAATAGAATTTACGGGACTGGCAAAAAAACCTTTTGATTGGTGTTTCTTATTCAAAACTTGATGTGGTTGATCGAGTAGCCGGAGAAGGCCACATGGCTCATTTCTTATGTTTTTTCAGAAAGGTATTCAGTGAAAATTTGGAGTCAGCTGATTACTTCCTGACAGGCTAATATGGGAAGCACCTAGAGGAATAAACCGTACTGAATCACTAACCAACTCCAAGAGTATAAGTATTTTAGACGCCGGCTACCTTCCCCCATCCGTTTGCCAATTTTGCTCAACAGCTCTCCTCCATTACACAGACGATGAAAGAATCTCCATCGCCGACTACCACCAAGAAGAAACCGAATCCGGTACCACCGGAGCTCAAAGACGAGGTAATCAATTATTACGATATTGTGAAGCATACGGTATAAGCAACTAATGGTAGAGCATGCCACAAGGCTGTCAGTTCTACACCACCCCTCACGACTGCTATAAACAGGGAGGTTGTGCACGAGGTAGCGTACTGTTTGCTTTACCGAAACGTTGAGTTGACTCTACTATGTCGGTCGTACTGACAGTAGTATCTCAATTCTGCACCATGCGGCCTTCTCTCACTTCGGCTACCTCCAAGCCTGGCGGAACTACATGTATAGATGATCGAAATTAGTCCGCTCTTTCGGGTTCCCCATTCCAGTACCCCCAAGATTTCAAAGCAACAAATGCTCCTTTCGAGAGTATCAAGTTCTACTCTTTCTTTTTTCTTTCTGCTCTAGCGCTCCTTTTCCCCAATGGAACGGTAAAATCGGGAGAAGTCTTCTGTAAAGTTTCTTTTCGGACAAAGTCTTGCTTAGCTGAGTGAAAAAACTATCAGCTTCTGAGCGCTCAGTATAACACCACATAATCAGACTCTGGGAAAAATGCGCATACCGCACTGAGCTGTTCGGCAGTGAAGGTTTTGTCGTTAGATACGTTCATGAAGCAGAACTCGGGCGAGGACGGAATGGGCCAAAGCTTACCCGAAAAACAATGACTGATTTTTTAGGCGTATTTCGAAAGGCGAAAGCGAAACAACGAGTCTGCAAGGCGATCGAGGGAAGCGAGACGCCAAAAGGAAGATGTGAATTTCAGAAAACTGGAACTTGTACAGCAGGTAAGAAAGCATTATTGCCCAACGAGAGTATTGGCAGGTCAGGTAGCATATGTATTCAGTCGCTTCCAAGTTCTGAAACGGATGTGTAACGCATTCCGAAGAATGATGGAACACTCTGAACTTTTAGACCTATTACCTCAAGAACCTGGTAAGACAGTATGATAATTCCAAAGCAAAGCAAATCTCGGATGTTCGGAAAAAGGGCGGACTTGATAAAACTGATAAGTTAAGATTTCCATTGATTTTTTAGGATAATATCCGTCTGAAAGCTGAACTACAAAGGGTTTTAATGGAATTGGAACGGCTTAAATATGTAGCAGCAGTACAAGGAGTTCAACTTTGAAGTGCTCTCCCCATCTGCTTCACACCTCCAAACTCAGGTATCATTCGGCGTACTTGTCCCGTCTACGGCTTCAATCACGAGTATCGCCATTGTTCTCACTTTAACACCAACGGTTTATTGTTAGAAATTCCTTGAATTCCTCGNTTTTTAGGATAATATCCGTCTGAAAGCTGAACTACAAAGGGTTTTAATGGAATTGGAACGGCTCAAATATGTAGCAGCAGTGCAAGGAGTCCAGCTTTAACCGAAGACCTCTCTCACCTGCTTCACACCTCCAAACTCAGGTATCATTCGGCATACTTGTCCCGACTACGGCTTCAATCACGAGTATCGCCATTGTTCTCACTACTACACCAACGGTTTATTGTTAGAAATTCCTTGAATTCCTCGACGATAACTATCTTGCCTTTCTCTGTGTATATAAATTGATTGATTTCTCAAAATGGAGCTTACATATTTTATATTCTCAGTGACATTTGTGTTGTGTGAATAAACAATAACTGTTTTCTTTAGATGAAAATCCGCGTTGATCGCTGAACTTTCAATAGTTTTCATCCAAGCTCAATAAGTAGGTACTTACCTTATCAAAATTTCAACATATGGGTAATGGTCACGGCTCACAGTGGGCCAGTAAGAGTTTTCACAGAAATTGAGATAAACCTGAAGCTGAACTAATTAGAATCTGATTATATTATAGCACCGGGACAATCATTATTATTTTGCCAACAGTTTTCGGGATATCCCAAATCATTTCTTGAGACTTTGAAAATCCATAAACTTCGACTACTGGTGCTTTCTTGTTCGACCAAGTAGGTCACACCAATGTAGAAAAGTTGGTAGATCCAATAAAGCAAGGATTGTGCAGTCAGTAGATGCTTACTGTTAAGATTCAGAGCAGCGGAAGAAGTGCAAGCTATAAGCGTATGCACCCCGTGCCGAATTTGTAGTGCCGGGTATTCAGGGGTGGACGAAGTGTTTATAGAGGTTCTCCTTCTAAAAAGTTTTGGATCAATGAATCATTGTAGCGAAAAGAGGACTGAAGTGTCCTCAGTGCACTCCAACTTTGTAGAAGGAAAGGGGGGGATCAGCACCTCCTGGAACTTGTTGCATAATAACAACTCTGGCCTCAGGATGATCAGTGTCTTTTTTCTTTTCAGTTCCTCGCCGAGATTCGTTTTTGAGTCTTGGCGAAGGCTTACATGCTCGCTTCTCAAGGGATGGAACTCAAGAGCGTCGAAAAGCACTGCCTTTCAAAACAAGACTGGATGAAACTCAGAGAGAGCAGTTTTATTTACATAATACACAGAAATATAGATGTCGACATGTAAGAGAATATTTTTCAAATATCTGACTTGTACAAGGAGACGGTTGTCTTTCAATTCCTTCAGCGCCCCTCCATGTTTTTGGAGGGTTCCCTCAGGGGTGGAGGTACTTCTCTCTGAATTCCCACAAATGAAAGAATTTCCGCGGCAGCTGCAGTATCCTTCCTGAGGAATTCGAACCTTTCCCTTCATAGCGCGCGACTGCGCGACCGGGCACGACGTGATTTTCGGGGAGAAATATGTCTGTCTGAGATATGAACGTAAAAAATTGAGAACTATGGTGAAAAAGTGATTTTTCAGAGGAAAATAAAAATGCAGGCTGCGTTACTCATCAACGTGCCTGCGTGGCTGCGTGCCAAAGCTGAAGTAAAACTGACAATTCTAGTCTAGGTTAACCGAAATCATAGTTTTCCAACTTCTCTCTTGCTTTAACCTCGGCATAGTTGTTTATTATTTAAATACTCTTGTGCCGTGCGAGGT
>UZAF01018519.1:19984-32210 GCA_900617895.1 Haemonchus placei | reverse complement strand
GAGTATATTCTTGTAGAGGAAATCAAGTAGATCATTTCTAGAAAAAACCCGAACTCAATATCCAAATACAATCTAAAGAAAAAAGCCGCGAAAAAATCCGCAATAATTATGCATCAACCTAATAATAAATGTACGACCAAGCCAGTTCAAATTGATAGTAGCTTTATACTTTGTGATGAGTCGTCTGATGGTCAACCATTTACATTTTCTGCAGGTTGCTCTTGTCTTAGAGCTGTGGTCACATAAGGCAATGACGACATACGAAGATACACCTGGATGCGTAATTTTGCAGAGCCAATTCTCGTGTTTTCCCGTACTACCAAGTCCTATGGGTCTCATGATTGCGCCCAGTACTTTCAGTTCCGATTGAACAGTAAGTGTTGCTCGCTCTTACTGGGAGATTGATTATGCTCTCAATGATCTGTGTTAGGGAGTTCCAAGCATTTGTGGAGGGCAATGATACGTTGGATGATACAGAGTTGTCCAATGTCCGGTAAGTGACCCTGAATTTTGCGATAGCCTTTCAAATTGGTAAGGATACGGGCGTGCCTCGAATTGGCGCTGCTACGAAGGTCGCACATTTATCTTCCGGAGGTGATCGCGTCTGCACCGCCAATGACATCATACCGATCGGCTCGCACACGATTGATTTCTGTCACATTTGAATGCCATAAAGCTGTCAACTGCTGATTTTTCGACAGCAGCGATTTGAAAACAACTGGTTATCCTTGAGTGATGCTTCCGTGTTGCTCTCATGTTTCGTTATCCGACACATTGTCATTTTCTGAGCGGAGGTGGTTTAGTGGCAAGGGGCGCACTATCACACACGCGCGGCCAGAGGTTCCAATCCCGGATCGTTATCCGCTTAGGCCAACAAGCCTTTCATCCATCCGGAGTTGGTAAATTGGTACCAGTTTAATCTGGGACGATAAAAGCCCAGGCTTGTACGTCGGCTGGCCGCCGCAAGTTATTGTATAGGCCACATACGCGTCCAATACGCCACTATGATTTTGAATGGAAGTCGAATGCGTGGGCGCATCCTTCACATAGGATTGATTAGCGCTTCAAGACTTCAGACGTGTGTCACTTTCTTCAGACGAAGCGAATCTGTCAATTAAAATTTGCTCTAGAAACTTTTGAAAATGGGGTTGTATTGGGCAAAATAATCACCCGTTTTATCTGATGCTTTGCAAGTGTCCCCATCGTTCAGGACTTTCAAAACATGAATCATGTTCGGAGGTTGGAACTTGGCCAACCTCAGTGCAGGGGTTGGCCAAGTTCCACCTTTGATGGGGAGAAGATCAACCGTGTTCCAGATTAGAAGCCTCAGCGACTAAGCATTTAAAGATGAGAAAAAACTTCTATTTTTTAATGGGAACGAAATGAGGCCGATAGGATATGGTCGTTTTGTTTTCCGTGTGAGTAGAATTATCCCTTTCGAGGAATAGCAGGACGTCGCGGAACACATAGCCGAGTTGTTGCCCCAGTGCCATAGCTATTTGCCTCGATGGGTTTATCGACTTGATGACATCATTTATTTGCCGACGAAAGGCGCGTAGGCGGCATCTCGTCGTCGTGGTGTCCGTAGTAGTTTCGTTGCTGGAAATGCAACCTGACGAGGAGATGCTAATAATAGACGGCATGGATGACGCCAATGACGTGCCTTACGCCCATTTTTTCATGGGAATGCTGCATTGGAAAATGCTGAGGTAATGCCCACGGCATGCTCTCGTTGTGACGTAATGTCCCGTATGTGTTAAATGCCCATGTTCGGAACTTCGGATTCCTCTATTCGATGATATCACGAGTTTCCTAGAAGGAAGAACACACATGTTTTTAGGTAGTCCGTGCAAAATACCTCACAAATTCGTATTTGTCGCTTTTGACTTGCGAGCATTACCCACATCGGTGGCAATGAAATACAAATTTCCGCGCTGACGCATTCTGACTGACTGACTGATGTGAGCTCAATCGGTGTTATTTCGCACTACGGTCCCGCTATCTTACAGACTATCTTACAATCAGGTTACCTAACCTGAATGGTTTCTCACATCGTAATTGTTGGTGTGTTTTGACTTTCCTCGAACATTGGAGGATACCTGCTAGTTTTTCTGCCATTAGAATCATTGCATCCAGAAATTACAGTTAGCAGATTCGGCCAACATATTCACCGCTTTCTCTTTCTTATGAAATAATGACGGCACGGCGTACACCATTAGTTGGATGAAACTAAGGGTCTATTACTGATTTAGACAGTGAATTTTCTATTCGGAACGGGACGAAAACCTTTTTGAAGGAGGCAAAAGGATTGGTAGGAAGCTGCGGCGGTCCCGTTCGCAAAAGAACGATGAAGAGCATTGTCGTTGTGCTGTAGCAATTTGAAAAAGGATAAAGTAAACGGAAAATTTTGAATGTAAATCTGTCCCAATCCGAAATTTCCAACGAACGTGACGTGATCTTCATCAGAATTCGAATCGTTTTACCTGCATACTTAATTTATATAATGGGTTACGGGGCTACCGACGTTTAAGCCAAAGCCCTTATCCTCTCAGGCAAACATGACACTAATTAGGCGACTACAAGGCTGCACTTTGTATGAAACCTAGAAAATGTTGAGAAAAGAGCCAGAATTTTTTGTTAAATCCTGCAGAAGGCATCGATATTTTGCACGGGTTGCTCCCAGGCCTCGCAAAGCTTCGCACAGAGACTCTCGCCTATCTTATTAATTCAGCTTCCTGAAATTTCCTCTAAATGCGGAAGACGCGGACTTCATATCTCTAAAGTGTAATGCTACCCAGTGCTGCTTACTTATCCCTCAATCGATTGTTGAGGTGTATTCTGCCGATCAAATAGGCGTAGGTGTTTTTGTTTACAGGCTTGTTGATGCGCACAGCGCGCACAACTAACTGGTTGTGTTGACAATAATAACAAGCAGCTGAGTGTCAAACACGTCTCCGGCTTGCACACTCTCTATATTTGCCCGCTGAACGAATTCATCGGGTGACCAATGGCCAACAGTGGTCACTCATGGATTCCGAATGATGATTATGATAGATAGGTATGATTGATGGCCACATTAAAAGGAGCTCCGTAAGTTTTTATAGTAGCAAATGCACAATTTCTATAGAAGAATATAGTTCTATAGAATCTTCCTTCAATACAACCTCTTGTAAAACGCACGAACGATGAATCTGGTTTCCAATACCTGAATCCAGGTAGGCAAGGTTCATAAACAGTCCTGAACTTGTGTCACAATTTTCCAAGGGGCAGCTTTATGAGAAATAGCGTAAACCATCTAATCAGAAGCTCGAGGAGATACTGGATCGTTTACTGTTCAGGCTAATCGTTCGGGCTTTCGAATTTCAAGCAGGCAAAGTGGAGAAAGAACAGCAGAAAGGTTTGAGCAAATTGTGAGATTGGCTGCTTTTCAAAAAATCCAATAGAACGGTTTTTGATCAAATACTTTTATTTATCTATTAATTAACTCAAAATATACACCAAGGTATGCTTCAGAAGCAAACAAGAAAATATCTTCCATAGCTAATGCATATTTGGCCATATGCATGCTTAGGGTGTACAACATGCTCTGAACCAGTACCAGTATTCTAACTTCGCGTCACAGGGATTTATGCAAGCTCCTTCCTCCTCTCCTTTTTCTATTCGTTTCCCTTTTCAACACCAAGTCCATAACACATGATCTGAAGGTGCGACTCAGAATAATGAAGGAAACGCAATTTTTCTTGTGAAAGGGAAAAGCGAAACCATATTTATAACAGTACTTAAGGAAACAAAATCCGATAATCTGGAAAAGTGGAACAGGAACAGATTTATTTCTGGTCAGGAAAAACGTCGGGTGGGAGGCCAGTGGGGAAAAGTATTGCTGAGCTAAATATTCGCAGCATTCTCGTCGCCAAGTCCACCATAATGCAATTTTTAGTCGTCTTCAGCCACCGACCTTCGAGATGAACAGTTCTAGAGAGGCTGCGGAGCAAAGAGTACTTCAGCAAGGAAAGCTCTCGTTCTCATGGCTTTCCATATTGTAGTAATGACTCTTTGTATCATGGCTGATTCAGAAGGATACTCCTTTCCTCATGAGTGAATGTTTGTGGAAAATCTTCGCGTCTCTCTCATAAGATCCACGAACCATCTATGAAACATCCTCTTCGTCAATCAAAATTCCTACTTTTTTCTCTCCCATACTTGACCCTTCCGGGATAGTCAGAAGTCACACATTGGGTGGAATTCCGTTCCTAATAAGGAGATATCTATTATGTAGGTGGGTTCCTCAGTTCGTTCAGCTTAATGCACATGGAAGACGATGTTCGTCCCTTAATGGATTTGCCAATAATTGGGCGATGGGCCTCCTCAGCCTTCCTGTCAGCTGACGACGTTGGCCATGATCTTCGCCGACCAGTCATCCACACCATCAGCCATCGAATTGTGCGAACACATGTGAGAAGTGTTTCTCCATACGGAATCTGCCACCTCTATGACGAAGGGTAAAATGACAACAAAGTCAGTGGACTTCATCGCTGACTTCCTTATTGGGTTCAACACTGACAGATGTTAGATTTCCACCCCTAGTCAACGGCGGAGATGGTGAAGTGGCAGGTGGTGCAAAATCACGCGCGCATGGTTTATGGATCGGATCCAGCATCGATTTTCGTCTGAGCTATTCAAGCCTTTCGTTCTTCCGGAGTCGGGACTGTATAGGTCACATACGAGCACCCACATTCGTTGCGCTACCCCGTTCTGACAATAAGTGGGAGCCAAAAGTAAGGGCCTTCCTAAAACAGGATTGATAAGCGCCGTAGACTTCACAATTTTGCTTCAACCGCCAGCAATGAGCCCGGAGCTCGGACAGCAAACAGCATTGCAGAACGTTTTGAATTCCAGTCACGGATATAGGAGCTTCGAGGGATTCATCATCAACCTCACATGGGAAGCTTAAGGTCACGCGAGATCGTTGTCTTCTGTGGCAATATCCGAGAAGCGAGAATCGAAATGTGAAAAATGATGTGATTGAGAAGTAGCTCGGTCCTTTTACACAGCCCAAGGGCAAGGAGATGTGGGGAGTAGACTGCTTCAAAAACGGCTGGATGAAGGTTGTTACCGAAGCATGATCCGTGGCTGAATATTGAGTAGAGAATCAGAAAAAGCGAATGAAACGGAACAGAACTTCAATAGGTATGTCAGGCATGGTTCAAAAGAATGTTATGAAGCAATGAAATGAGGTGCAGACGAAGAACTACGGAAAATTCGATAAGAAAGAGGAAGAAGGAACTAAACAATGGCGATAAGCGGAAAAATTAGAGAAATAGAACAGACAAGAGGTTTGGGTAGAGAGAAGGGACAGTTTGGGAAGTAATTCTAGTTATGACGATTGTGATGCTGCAAGAGCCACCAGCCATTCCCTTAGAATTCCTCCGAGGAAAACGAACCTCTTCGAAGTTGAATTACTTTTGATTTCACAGTTAACAAGGGGCGGATAAAGTCTGCAAGCTGTGCAGTGAGATTGATCTTATGCGAAAATACTGTTCACTGCAAACTTCTGGACACGCCTCATAACCCTAGACCTGCTGCTCTTTGTTGGCGGTGCTCTCCTTGCTAAGGAGCGATTGCATGTTTGGTTCAGAAGATTCGATAAAGTGATCTTTTGAGTGGCTTTAATTGTTTTAAACTCTGATCCACCTGCTCGAGAGAGCTTTTGAGCCTTGGAATAATCATGTTCTTCGACCTTGCTGACCCTAAACCACCAAAGCGAAGGAATCAAAGCGGTCAAGAGGAGTCAAGGGTAACATTCACTAGATATTATTAGTCAATAGCAGTTCCATAGGTTTCTAAGCTAGGCGGTCAGCATGACATCGATACTCACAAAGTTCTTGTCGCTTCGATAGCTTATCAATCAATTCAGTGAGGAACTCTGGGCAAAATGATTGTTTTCAGACCCAAACTATATCTGGGCACCAATCATTTGCGAAGGCCTCAACGACCATAGATCTCCCTAATCGCTTCTATCAATAGAGGAGGAGTTGCGCCGCGACTTCACGTCACGTGTGTGGTCTCTGATGCTACCCTTCCAATCTCAACACAACATAATGAGCTACAGCTGGATGGGCTGAAATGTTTAGTGCCGTAGGCCTGCCCGAGTACCGTTTCGTTTTGAAACTAAAGATCCAATTATCGTTAAGAAAATGTGGGAATTCGTCCTGCCTGCAAGTATTCGTTTACCCTCGTTTCGAGATTACCAATTGGCCCTCCCCGCCGTTGCTATCGCCGCCGCCTCGTCTCGTCTGACCCAGCCGATTCCACATATGAATCTCGATACGCTCATCGCTTCGTAGCCCTTCATTTCTTCCGAGCTCTCTCTGCTACCTCTTGCCTGCGCTTGGGCATTCCGCTCATTCTCCTTGCAACCGAAATCGCCACTCGCTTCACTTCGTCACATGCTCTCTAGCCAGTGATTTTCCCCTCGCACACTCTCGGCCACGAACCTGCGGCTGGCCATTGTTCAACGAATTGGGTGCGTTACATCGATTAACGCGACTTCCTTATGTGATCAGTTACCTATTCCACGGTAATCCGCGAGATGGGTAATTTTGATTGGGTCGCGCCCTGCTTTGCAAAACTCTCGAAGTTGGCGCTCCCCCTCAATAATGATGAACCTTTGCTGTCCAATGGCTACCATCACAGCTGCACCAACTCCTCCGAAAATTCCTTTATCGTAGCGGCAATGTGCTCAAAAAACTCCCTTTTGTCAAGCAGCTCTTAACAAGCATATACAGCAAGCGATGATGAGTTTTTGAGGTTATGAGGAGGGAAAAATCAGAACGCAACTTAATGCCAGCTACATGGGCCAACGATGCCTTAGACATTCTCTAAACCAGCGAAAGCTTACGAAAACTTATTCCTTGGCTGACTACTTTCTGCAAGCATTTCTGACACCTAAGATTTCGGCAGGATCTTGGATTTGGCGTTGTCCGATTCAGGGTCATAGAGGAAACTAATTGTATGTTGTTCTCCAACTCACTTGACGCACTCTTTTCTTTCGATCATCATCGTTCCACATGATTTCAGTGTGATTTGCCTAATTGCTACTATTCTCTCATTTCCAGATCCAGCTAGAAGAAGCTTTTATATGTCTTGGCAATTAAGTTTGCGGTATGGTTCGAGCTAGTGCTGGAATCTTACAAATTTCCCAACTGGTCCAAAGTCAACTACATATGAAAAGTTTGTTCTTAGCTCTATCATAATCGACCGACCGGATGACAAACATAAACACAGACCACTTCTACATCTTGGCAGCGGTCAAACGGCAATATTTTAACGATTGAATTCTGCGTGTCTTCTACTATTTTGTAGCTTGGCTGGGCCGAAGGGGTTCAGAGCGAGGATTCTGAACCTTTCCTATCCTCACGGTGGAGAGTAACGTGTTCTTTCTCAGCACAGTAGACTTGAGTTTCTTTCCTTATCTCATTTTACTCATTACCTTGGTTAGCATCCTTTTACGTAACGATATACTTTTGTCCAATTTTTGATCTCACCTGTTCTTCAATGCCCACTTTCTCGTCGTTATCAAATTCCTCCTCTTTCGCAACAGCACTGCATCCGAATTTCAACCTTGTCTTCGCTCATCGCTCTGGCATCCTCACCTACGATTTCACCCAACTCCACAGCATCACTTCAAGATTTCATTCCCAGCTTCGGTCATCGGTCTCACATCCCCATCAGACTATCGTCAGTCGGAGCTGTTTTCATTTTGAATCTTTGTGCGCAGAGAGACTCTGTTGCGCACTCCTCGCCTTCTACACTCGTTCGATGACCTCAGTAAGCGAGCGACCCGAAATACGTTTGGACCAATTTCTGCACATATGACCTTTTTCGTCCTTGTTCTGCTGATATTGTCCACCGATTTCGCATTGAGAAATCGATAATCGATTTCTGAATGTCCTGGTTGTTCTAAATCTTCTGTCTCCATGCCGTTCTCATGCTCCTAC
Source organism: Haemonchus placei (assembly GCA_900617895.1). Lineage (NCBI taxonomy): Eukaryota > Metazoa > Nematoda > Chromadorea > Rhabditida > Trichostrongylidae > Haemonchus > Haemonchus placei. The sequence continues at coordinate 24,213 of UZAF01018519.1, read as the reverse complement.
TCAATTTACCATATTTATCTTTATGCTACATATTCGCTATTCACTTCCGATCGAATTGATATTCCTTTATCTGACCGGTAATGATACACAATTTTCTATTCTTTTTCCAGTCTATTTCTTTGTTCCAAAGATTTTAGTGGGCCAGCTTCTGACAATTTCAGAGATCTCGGCACTATTATGGGAACTAATTCGATGTAAGACCTTTCGCATTAACATCCCATTTTTCATCTAGCTACCAAAATCCTGAATAGTTTGTACCTTATTCTGGAAACTGTAGTATCATTGTCCTTTTTTTCGTCACTCCTGAAACCTGGATGGAACAAACCTTACATAGGCCTTACAACAAACACTTCTTGGACATTCCTTGCGATGTGACTTTGAGATTCACTTACAGAGGGATCTAAACCCAAAAGAACTATCTACCTGCATAGAGGTGCACTAATAATTTCACCCGCAGATGCAGTCAAATCTTATGTTACCTACAACCACGGCACTTCATAAGACACCTTCAAATCGCACAACTATCGTTCTGATGACTCTGCATTGGTACTAATCCCGGCAGTTCCTTGAAAATGACTATCTAGTGCTGGTGCCCTCACAGGAATACGAGCCTTACCATACAATAATATCCAACCATACTCGACTTGGAATATGGGGATCCGTTATATGGTTGAAATCCATGACAGCAATAGACGCTGTTTCTGAAGTTACCCTATTTCTACTTCGCGTCTGCTTCGCCCTTGCACCTCCTCTATGTAGCTCTCAACGCATTCCACGCTCGAATTTGCATGCAATGGAGGTCACGCTCAATCCCAGGTGGCTCCTACCACCACCGTTCGGTGTCAATAGTCTTCGAATGCCAATGATATATGGAACTAATCAATACGCATTTGTTGGGTATGGTGATGAACACCTGCTTGCACATGCCATCCATCCTGACCTTCCTACATTGACAACAAACGAACTGCCCGCATAGTATGTCATCAGAGAAGCAAAGCACACGGAAGGATAATGAAGTGAGGAAGGATAATATCAAAAATGACGCATTCTGAAGAGCTGAGACCGAAATGTTGTCACGGATCGAAATCAGATCAGACGGGGTCCATTCGGTTGTGCCGTGTTTATCCTTCGCTCAGGATTCTCGAACTAATGGAGTGCAAGTTTGACCTTACGGTAAGATGCTCGAGCAGTTAGGGTTGAGACCGGAACCGAAGCACCTCTTTCTCCGAGCCGTCTCGATCGCCTGATTAGAAGGTTCACAAAAACCATATGCTCTCGAAAAAGTGCAGTTCCACGAAACTGCGAGGCTATGCCACTTCTATTCTCCTTTTGTATTAATCCACTGTCTTCTGATGATGGCACTATGCAAAATATTATACATTGTATTATCAAAATTGCCAAAGCTCTTTTGGAATTTTGCAGACTCCGCTGTAAAGGCAAACTTTTTGATAGCTGAATTGCTATAGTGGACGTATGTCGAGAAAATTTGGGGAGCGACATTTTGTATGACGCTTGTTATGGGGTTACCTCAAACCCCTCTAACCCGTTGAAGACCGGCGGGCCCTTCTCAGCCCAGTCGGACATCCTTTTTTTACAATGTTTTGTATTGCAAAATGAACCTTGAGGGGCGTTTTTTTTTTCGAATAGCCTGCCCTAGTTCTGTCCAAGCCTCGGGATGATATCTTCCTACTCAATTGTGGCATCAAACGTTCTGATAATGAGAGGAATGAGGGAAGCATTCATTCACCTAAAAGCGATCAGGTTCTTGTTCCAGTCGAGTCCCAATTGTTACAATACTGATCCGCTACCTCGTCTTTATATGTGACTCCGATGTGGCTAGCCCCGATTACGAGAATTTTTGAAACTGACCTTCGCAATTCTTCGCTTTCTGCCTACCCTTCCTATGCTTAATTACTGAGTCCTCCGCCCTCACTTGACAACTGTAGCATCAAGAACATCACCCACGTCCGCTAGCGTCATCTAGGCAGCAACACTCATCGTAAATCACCCCAAACATTCATAGGGTTGCACATTGTTAATCACGAAGATGAACAAACGTCAGTGAGTATCAGTGACAACATACCTAGCCATTCACTTGGTACAAGCGCGATATCGCTCGAATACATGCTCCAAGGATTACTAATCGTCTGTTTACGATTCCAACAGCGACGTCGCATATCGCGCTATTTATATGGTCATATGTCCGACCTCTGACGACGAGGACGTAATTACGTCCGACTGCTAGCGGATATACAACGAGATAGAGTTTTCAAAGATACGTCTCTGAACATAGCTCTTATGGGTAGCCAAGGATGCTAGGATGCTGCTAACACCTAGTGCTTCGAGCTTAACCCTTTGGCTCCAACCCGAACGTGTAAGTTGTTCAGTTCCCCATTGACTTGGGTGGAAATTCGAAGTAGGCGTTGAAGACCCTTCCAGGAAGTCTTGCTCATTCTTGAGAAGCTGATCGCGAGTTGTTGGGGCATCCCCATCAACCGCTCCTACAACCATCCCTTTCCACGCTTTCTACACGCATCCCTTCCTACAGTAAGATCCTTTCTCGGGTCTCAAGTAATGTTGCTTGGGGAGAAATTGGAGCAATTCTCCAAATATTTAAGATCTACAGACACGACTGGCAAGTGCTTTGAGTTGTTGGCATTCAGTACCCAAGGACAATGATCGAGCACTAAATGATGGAGATGTTCAGAACGAAAGTCCTTTCGACATATACGGGTTTTCCGTGCACGTGGATTACGCCGTGGATCGAAAAAATCACAGCGCCCCACAATTCCCAGCCATCTTCTCACGATCTTTCTCGTAGCACAGAACGACGAGGAGTGACAACTCGTTTCAGTCGTGCGCTGCGTGATGTCGAAGTTTTCGCTTTCATTTGCAATACCTTCGTCATCTTCACCCAGAAACCGTTAGTCATCAGACGTTCAACCGAAGAGGTGTGGAACTTATCCAAACCTTGCCAAACCTTGCCATTTTTTCTCAAGTAATCGATTTCCTGGAACTTTATGTAGTTGTGTGATCAGTGAATCAACGATTCGTGGTAGCCCTTCTCTTCTGATCTGTTACCTGATTTGAGCTCAGCAAAGAAATGCCCTCTTCATTCCCGCTCATGACGACAAATACGATGACGCAGAGACAGTAAACTGCCCGACTTCGTCCAAAGAAGCAAAGAACATTTTAACAAGTTTTGGAGAAAACCCGGTAGATTCGCGGCCAAGGTCCTATCAATTATAAAAGTAACGAGGAGTGTTATTTGTAAAATACTGAAACGCGTTGGGTGTAGTCCAGCGCAGGCCTGGTCATATGAAAAGTTCGCTATTTGCCTCTTTGAGATTGTTTGAAAGGGTCAAACTTTCGGCTAGAGGGTGATCAGAACTCATGTTTCCTAAAAGGTCCCTTCCATAATCGTCTCCTCTGCTTCAACAAAATAGCTATTGTCTTGTGCACCTTTCGGTATGTAATCTGAACAGGAACCACCCTCTGGCATAGATGACTGACTGTCAAATCCCCTTCCAGCAAGATCATCGCTGGAATCGAAATAAATTTATGATTGAAAATATAATAGGTGATCTCTCCGCAATTCGTCATTCGAAATGGATACATTATAACGAATTTCGAGACTACCTTCAGGTCTTCGAAGGGGAACTTGCTCCATGTATCAAGTTGGTGCACAATACATAGTAGTTGCTACATTTTCCGCACAGTGCATGAGAACAGCCTGGGCAGCATTCGCCGAATGACCTGACCTTAGTTAAGGGAATTCTTTGCAATATTCAACTTCTACACCAACTGATTTGACATTGCTTCCCATGTGAAGTCCTGTGCGAAAACTCCGACGACATTCTAAAATATTGTAAGGGTTTCCTTGATCTGTAATATTTAATGGTTGACCTGAGAACTAGTTGTATTCCAGTCTTGTGAGCATTTGCAAGAGCGGATATCATCTGAGGATGAAGAGGAACTTCATGAGTAAAGCATCTTAGAGGGACACTGATCAACATGCCCTTTCCATTTTTCACATAAAATTTGGGCTAGATGAGCGACCTGCTGGGTCTAGAGAGAGCTTGGCTGGTTGCCGATAAATCTTTACTGCCGCCATCATGAAACAGCAAGGACCGACACGTTGTACTGATTCCGAGTCCTGCTTTGCCCTTACTACACAATGGAGATGATTATTTCTTTGCTCGCTACTTGTAATCCCCATACGCTTTTTT